>JPKE01000968.1:0-16924 GCA_000750995.1 Pseudogymnoascus sp. VKM F-4520 (FW-2644) | reverse complement strand
ACATTTCTATCCAACCGTTGCATGTACAGAAGCTTGCTAACGCCGCCCAAATGTCATTCGCCGAAAATGCCCTTCTCCGGGATCAAAATCAAGTCTTGACCATAATAAGCAACGAAGTCAAAGTTCGCCGATCCACCAGGTCAACAGTGGTAGGGACGGCGAGGGTGATGAGCTATGAGGATATCGTGAAGGCACGAGCAGACCGTGCTGAGAAAGACATTATAAAAGGCAAGGGAAAACGCGGCCGAAAACGTAAGGCGCTAGAGGCAGGTGAGCAAGACCTAGAGCCAGAAGTGGCGCATGCTGCGAAAGAGGTAAAAAATGGCAAGGGAAAAGGTAGTCGGAAGCGTAAGAGTGCTGTACCAGAAGCAGATGAGCCAGAGCCAGAGCCAGAGCCAGAACTGGCGCGGATGACGGCACCAGTGGCACGGATGATATAGGCGCAGGTTATGAAGGGTAGATTGTTGCGGCGGGGGTACAGAATCGTTATTGTGTTGTTCAGGTCGAATGAGGCAGGCCTCGCGAATGGTTAGTTTTCGTCATATTTTCTACGCAATGGAAGGAAATACCAATGAAGCAACTCCTACAAGTTACAGTAGCACCCAAACCGGCTTTTAAAAGCGCAGCACAAAGATACATGCTGAACTACATCCATAGCCGATGCTTCGCGTTCTCCAAAAATTCACTGTCATCGTGGTGGGGTGATCAAAGACGTAGATGATGAACAAGAACTTGAAGCGGGGAACTGTTTGAGCTGTCAAGATCACACACAAGCTTATGTCATCGGTCAGCTGCTTAGAGGCATCGCCCCGTACGCATTACCAGCTCAGCATATTCAGAAGAAGCAATACAGCTCGACTGGGATATTGAGCCTCTGTATTCCGGGATTATACATACAGTAGAGGCGAATTGGGTGTCGTGGGATTTTTAGTTAACTTTGTTTGTGAGACTGTGGGGGGAGGCCTGTGGCTTGTTGTGGCTTTGGAGGTACATGTACAGTGGAAGTACCGAGGGAGGTAGAGTTGGAGGCCCACCCCCAAGACTTGCAAAGCCAGCTTTCAAAAACCCGCCAGAGTCAGCGCTCTCGTGTCAGCGCTTTGCGTCAGCCATAATCATGGCGCCGAAACTGGATGCTGCAACGCATATTTTGATCAAAGAATTGCTTAATGAAGGGCCTAATCTTGGTCTTCTTCGAGCAAGTCGGTTCTCTGCGCTGCAGCTTCTGAGGCGTTCTTCGACCTCCGCTGCAGCACTGCCTTGGCTTTCAGCTTGTAAACTACGCGTCTGGGTGGACACAGCCTCCCCGACACGTCACGGAGTCATTTCCCTCACGGCGCTGCCACCGATCCAGAGAGCAATATGTACAGACACACATCCCGCTCCTACGCATCGCTCTTCTGCACGTCTATCTCAAAATCACAACAAACGTCTTCTGTTTAACTATGCCTGCAAGTGTACTTCTTCCACAGTTTTTCCTGCCTCTGTCAGCTGTCAACCTCGGACGCTTTGTTACCAATGTTGACGAGCCCCATCGAGACTTCCACGACCCTGTCTGCGATCCCAATTACGATATCACCGAAAAAGTCCAAGCGAAGTACGACAGCGTCCACCGCTCTGCTAACCATAGCAGCTTTGCGTCCGAACTCACCAGTTTCCTCTGTTCCTCTTTCTCGAAGCGCTCGAAAACTTCGATTCGGATTACAGCCAATCAGGTCAAGACATACTATTTAAACAACACCGGGCAGTGGTTTAGAGATGCTGTGCAATCTGAACAGACCCGCAAATGGATTGAGAGAACCATCGATGAAGGAGATGAGATATATGTCGTAGTTGGCTATCACACTGTATTGGATGCACGTATTGTCGAGCAGTCGGGAGAGCAACGCACCTCTGGCGGGAGTTTGACCATACCAGTATCAACAGCACTGCCTTCAGCAGGAGTTGCTGTCCTGTTTGGTGGCTTAACTGATCCAAGTCTTGCAGGCTCTCGTGGGCGCATAGAAGACGAGCAAAGATGTTTCGTAGCTCAAGGGGAGCAGATATGGGCGGTGCAATACCACAAGGTTCGACATAGATGGTTAGCGACCTTCCCGGCGCAAGAGTCGAGCAGTCTGAGGTTGTTTCACTAATGGGACATGTCTCTGCTGAGACCCTAGAGCAACCCGAGGTTGCGAGGGTCATGCATCAGATGCAGCAATGTAGCATCGTCCACTTCGCTTGCCACGGTGTGTCGCATGCAGTCGACCCTTCCGAAAGTGGCCTATTGCTTCAGACAGCGGGAACAGCAACCGCAAAACCAAGACAGGACATCCTTAGCGTACGCAAAGTATCCCAGGCGCATCTCTCGGGAGCAGAGATCGCATACCTTTCTGCCTGCTCCACTGCCGAGAATCGGGCGATAGACTTGGTGGATGAAGTGATTCACCTCGTTAGTGCATTCCAGGTTGCGGGTTTTAGGCACGTGGTTGGTTGTTTGTGGCCGTCGAGTGACATAGTGTGCGTGGAGGTCGCGAAGTCATTCTACTCCAGGCTTAGTCGACATAGAGCAGTAAGGTTCGATGATAGATATATCGCGCTGGCTCTACACGAGGCAGTGGTGAAGATCAAGAATAGCGATGAGTACCGCAAGCGGCCCCTGCATTGGGCGCAGTACGTCCACTTTGGCGCCTGAGCTGATGGAGGGATTATTCGGAGTTGTAGACAATATAGTGATCTGTGTACGATTGATTGGCTTTCCCGCACGGATCTGGTCATTCCATAGTGATCAATCTTGGCACGTACGTCGAGAATATGTCTTCAACTTGAGCATGAGGCGTAGAATGGCAAGAATTTGCCCCGCTCTACGATGGCAATTAGTAGCGATGTGGTCCAGCTGGGCTATGGTTTCCTTTGACACCTGTTGTAAGAAACTATCGTGGATTGTTGTCGGAATACGTGGTGCGTATAAAATCCCCTCCAGAGGATCGTATTCCAATCTGCTTTGGTCCAGCTTGCCACATGATGACATAAGCGAGTTTATATCGTATGACGTGGGGGTCAATTTACGCTAGCCGAAAATCACTAGTGTCTTTGACTTGAGGTATTAATTTCCATGGGAATCATGCATGAATTTGCCCCGCACTGCCACCACATGGCTGATGACGATCTCCCGCTTATCTGTGAGGGTTTAAGAGCCGGGTACAATCCCTTTATATGTTTTGGGAATAGTAAGAGCTAAGTGGTGGAGCTGCAGTAGACGAAGTCTGTTTCGCAATAAAAGCATGCCCTCTACAAACCAGGGCGGTGGGTGGCAATGCAAATATAAATTTCTTTAAGGAGCGGTCTGGGGTGTTTAGGAGCAGCTGTAGAATACGATTTATGCTGCAATGTAAAAGATATTGATAAGTGTGTAGAATTTGAGATGCCCAAAGTCAAAGTACCTATCATTTTTTTCGGCACGATGGTTTTTTCGCCACTCAGGGACGGACGTTAATGGGGCAGTTAAGGTTCTAAATTCTATAATTGTAAGTACCTTTACATACAACTGTAGCTGTAAAGATACATTGCGGTCATTACGCCATGACTTACGTTATAGTAGTATATTCCTTATTAGATATAATAACTTCTGAAAAAAAAAAGTTAGAGCTTAATCCTTTTACATATAAACTACTTAGGTAACGTGCATCCCTGCGTCAAGAGACGCACCCTGTCACGAGACGAATCTCTAGTTTTGGAATTACAAGTTTTTTCTTAATAAGTCTATAATCTGGGCCGTGGTGTTGGCCCCCCCGGGTTTGGCGCCCGCCCGATCGGGCAACGCGCGCGCGCGGCTCCGCCGCCGCTTTCAACGTCCATAAAAGCCGTCCTCCCCCCTCTTCCACGACCATCTTCTTCTGCAATCCCTTTTTTTCCCCCCTATCCCAACACCCTTCGCTCGATCGCACGGTCTCATCATGCGCTCTCGACCCCTTACCACGAGGACCCGCTCGAAGGCTCCCTCGTCGGCCTCACCGCAGCTGGGAAAACCTTGACGGCGCCTTTGGCTTGGAGCCAGAACGACGATTTCACACTCTGGACTCGATCCTCTCGCTGGTCGTGATCGCGACCCCTCCGCTCGAAACAGCTGAATCCGCCGAGATGCGAGCATGAATACCAGCTCCCCTCACTACCGTCGTACCATCGCGACCTTCACGACGCGGCCTCGTCGGTGGTAGCGTCGGACTGCTTGGAACCGCCCTCGATGCATTGCGAGCTGGCCAATGGAAGAAATGCCGCATAGCGACATGCCCAGCTGCTGCCTGGCTGCGCCCGCGGAATTACGTACGGGAAATAATCTCGGTGAGTCTGCCTGCGCAGTGGAGAAGACGACGACACTGTCTGCCTTGATCTGGGCCGGGCTAATCTGTGACGGGAAGGACCGATGTCTGCCTACGTGGCTTGACCAACTGCAGATCACATTACGAAGCCTCGATTGAGCATCTTACGGACTGATCGCGAAACGCTACCGGTGAGAGACTGGGTCATAACTGGGCAGCGAGAGGTGGACGGCCTTGAGGAGTCGGACCTTGTGACGTCGGAAGGAACTGGAGCCGCTCATGTTGCACATTGGAAGGATGGACACGGCCAGCGGGGCCCCTCTTAGTACGACACAATCTGCGCCGTGCAGTCTCGTATCTCGGACGGGAAGGTAGTCTGGGTCATGGATTCGATTTTGAGCAGGATCGGGCTGATCACAGGCCTGATTTTCGATTTTCAATTCTCGGTGAAGCCGAGAAGGGTTGGGATTACGTGGTGAAGGATTCATAGGTCGATGGCGACGGAGGGTTCGTGGACGAAATGGAAGCACATGCTAAGTCTCCGCGGCACTTTTCTGCAAGAATATGCGGCGTGCTTGATGTTGGAGCAGTGGGATTAGCGTGATTGCATTCGAAAAATGCCTTACTTCGCCAACAGGCCTTGCAAACAGGAAGATCTGCATGGCCGCAGGGCTCGGAGAGCTGAGATTTCATTCATATGACCAGATTATTTGGTTTCGGAGTAGGTACGGCAGTTGCGAGCGGCAAAGCGATGCGTAGACGAGACCAGTCCAATTCCTACAAGCAGGCCCTCGTGGATGGCCACTTAAGTCGCTCAGTTCCTCTCAATGAATATTCCACACATTCTCAAACTGACTTTCTCACTACTCACTTCATTTTATGATGGCTGCCCTTGAGAGCATGAGATTCATTCCATATACACTACCTCCATCACACCAACCAACTCAAATCGGCCGGTCGAACACGTCACTTACCATCAGTCAGAAAATACGCGGGCCTACAGCCATTCTTTCCCGTTCCGAAGCTCAATCTGGGGCAGAGAGAAATGTAGTAGCGAGAGCCGAAGGTACGTGGAAATTCCTCCCCAGAAGCGCGGAACGCCCTAATTTATCAAACCAGACCGAAAGCACACCCTCATTGAGAGCGATGAATCCGACGATGATCTGCCAACCCTCGAGGAGCTCCTTCGAAGTCCTCCGCGTCCGACAGTCTCGAGCCAAGCATCAAGCACTCGACTCACCTCTCAGAATTTGGATGAGCGAGCGCTCAAGGGGACTGGAACACAAGCCGAGGCAATGGAATCGGGGAAATGTGAGCGTCAGGGTGACACTCTAGGTAAGTGTGTTGATTATTTCTAATATGAAAAAGCGGCTTGCTGATAACACGCAGATCAACCAATGATTCTCGATGATAGGCCAGAGGAGGATAGGATAGAGGATGAAGTGGATGCCGGTGCTGGTGATATCAAGATCGGAGGTACCATACGGGGTGCGAGTCCTCGGAGCACCCTTAAAACCTCGAACCGCGCCTCCAAGCCTCCAAGAACGTCTGCTGATACTTCCGGTCCGTGGTACGATGTTGAGGAGGAGCACTACGTCGATTGGCCCGCCCCAGAATTTGGACCTCGTACGCCCCAAGTCGTGTCAGATCAAATCAAGACCTTTCCAGCACTATCTATACCACTGCAAGACCAGAGCGATGAGCAATGCGTCTGCGACATTACTGCGAGCTCCTTTGAAGAATTGGGGGCACACTCCTCGAACCAGAAACCCAACGACAGCAACAATGGATGGACTGAAGATCAGGCAGCTGAGTTGGAATATGAATTGACGCTGGCTTTGGGAGAGCAAGGGAATCCGTCGTCGACCAGAGCGCCAAGCTCTCCACGCTCTCGCTTAGCCGTCGCACTGCAGGACGATACCACGACCCAGGAATGCACTGAAATCACCATTAGCGGACGAGAAGAGTTGCAAGAAGCCTCCCGTTATGGCACCCCAGCTCAAGGCCTTGAGGAGTGGGCGCAACAGGAAACTTAAGTGGCAGGGGAGACACTGGCTCAGCGGGAACCACAAGAGGAAGAGTTGGTGGTTGATGGGGGAGAGGTGGACATGCAGCAGCAGGAAGAGGTTCGAGGTAAGTGGCTGGTTGAAGAGGGTCATAATTCAAACGAATCTGCGAGAACATATTGCTAATGGAACACGTTGCAAGCAGAATCTCCTACCCATCCATCGAGCTATGCAAAGTCCAAGATCAATCTTAGACATCCAGCGACTCCGATCATTAATGGACATCGTCATACTTTACCTCACAGTGCACATCCCTCGGGTCCATCCGGCACAGCACTCTGTGATAAGACCGTGTTGGGGAGTCCTGGGGAGAAGCGCGGGCGCAGGGATACGCATCGAGAGATTGGCAGCGAAAGCTTGCATTCTGACGGCAGCGATGATGGCTATGAAAGAAGCAATGCCGACCTTCCACCTGCAAAGCGACGAAAGCTATACGAAGCACCTGCCTTGATCGCGTCCCTGTCCTCCAGCCTCGAGATGGATGATACGCAGTCTCAGGCCGATGACGGATGTCTCTCAACCTCTCTTGATAGTGAGCAACACCACACCTCGCATACTCCTCGAAATGCTTCTGTGGCGATAAAAGAGCGCTTCTCTGAGGAGGACGAAGAGTTTGATGAGTTGGTTATGGATGACTACTCACAACAAGGAAATGATACGGATGGCTCAGATAATTCTGCAGATGAGGACTATATGCATGATATGGGTGACGAGGACGAGGAGGACACACGACCAACAAAACAACGAAATTCGTCATTGCACTCTCGTGGTAAAGCTCTTACGCACCGGCAACCACCAACCCCAACACTTAATGAACAACTGCATACTCCACGACCTTCCCGGAGCCCTTCTACTACAGAAAAATCACAATCAGCCGCTGAGTATCGGGAGTGGTCCTTTGGGGGGTCTTTGAAAAGGGTCAGAGTTGGATCTCAAACAACCTTCAAGCTTGAGTTTACCCTCGACGACGTCGACGATGTCCCGGAGCAACCTGAACTGTCAGCAGCTTTCAAAGCGATAGACAAGAGGTTGAGCCTCAAGTCGACGGCAAATACCCGAGCCGCTCGGAGCACAACAATACCTCCTCAGGACCAGCATGGGATATCGTGTTCTCCGAAGAAACGTAACCCGTGGACAGCGAAGGAGGATGCAACTTTGAAGAAGATGAGGGAAGAGGATGGTTGCTCATGGAAGGAGATATCTATAGCACTACCTCTCCATCCTCAGAGTTCGATCGAGGTTCACTATTCCAAGAATTTCAGTAGGAAACGTCCACGTTTGTAGGTCAAGTAGTTGAGAGCTTCAATTCGTAAATCTAATGCCCACACATTTGAGTTTCCATGCATTTCTCTTGCACAATCGCGTCTTGATTTTCTTTTTTCTTTTTTTTTCTTTCTCAATCTTTGCTTCTATGAAGTCCAAACCTCTCAATGGAAATCCGACCTTCAGTGGAAAAGAGATAAGGCTTCATCACCGTCCATATGGTTTTGTCGTTGCCGTATGGGTGTGAAAGGTGCAACTCCACGTGCTGCTTAGTCATGGTAGCTTTGCGGTGGCTCAACCCGCATTTGCACATGGCTATAGTGACTCGTGCGACGGGCCGATCCAAACAAGGAGTAGAAGGAGCCAAAACTGACTCCAAAAAGTGGATTTCGAATGACTCTTTCTCAATTCCAAAGGTAAAATTCCCCTGAAATATACATAAAAGAAATATGCGCCTCCGCAACTTGATTTTGAACAATTCAAAATCCAATTTTGCAGCCGAAATGGTCGACATTCGTAAAAGAAGAAGTAACCAACTAAGCAAACGGAAGGAGACGTTATTGAAAAAATTGCACGAGATAGCGCTACTCTGTGACGTCGACGTTGCGTTCTTTCGCCGTGTGCGGAAAATTGGCCGTATCACGACTTACAGGTCCCTCGATCATGAATCATGGCCACCCTCTAGGGAGCAAATGGTAACTTTTTCTCCGAATACGAGAAACTACAGCTAACAGAAAGCTAGCAATTCATCTACCCGCTCCCACAGAACTTTCTTCCACAAGACATTCAAGCAAAAATTGACTTGCTGAGTGTCTCCATGTGCCACGTCTTTAGCATCCTTAGATGTTCCAGCTGAATCTAGTGGGTTTGTCGTGATAACCTTGGAGATTGGTTGTTCCAGTTGTACGATCGGCATAAAACCAGCCTGCGACGACGTCGGGAGCAGGCAAGTATAACATGGGATATATGCCTGCCTATCGTCGAGTTGGATGAAAGGCGAGGAGCTCGTACGAAAGTATTCTATTCGTACGAGCCTCGCTAACTAGAATATACAAGTCCATAACATCATACAAAGCTTAAATTCGCTGACGCTATCACGCGGTAAACACCCTCCTCAAAGGTAGTTTACATATTTTCCTCCTTCTTGGCTAAATCCCTCATCTGCATGATCGTAGTCGTCACCTCTATTCCAGGACTTTGCTTCCGGTTTCCCCTCTCCATATCCAAGAGCTCGTCATCGCTGCCCTTATCGGCACCATACGCTCTGCCCAAGGGGTATTGGCGGTCGCCTACGGATGACTCCGAGGGCGCGCGAGCATAGTAATCGGCGCGGGAAAGACCGGGCTCGGTGATCTTGGTGGAGGTGTTGTGAGTTGGGCGAGAGAGACCACGGGAACGGGAGTAGGATTTCAACTGGAGGTTGAAGAGAGAGAACCAGTTTTGGAAAAGAGGTTTGAGACCTGGTCGGTATGTTAGCTTCGCTCGCTGAATGATATGTAATGAGGCTTACCAGGTATCGAGAGCGCGATGATGGTAGAGCCAACTTCAGCGCATTCAATAACCAGTTGAGGACCGTAGACCCAGCTAGTGTCGACGAATACACCGTTGCTTTGGATAACGATCCAGAGGCGGAAGATGGAAATAACAATGACTCTACATGTTTCATTAGCGTCTCGTCTTTGTGGGAAGGGCGGCAGGTAGCTTACAAGACACCCGGGAGTAGAACTGCCGAGAGTGCGAGCTTCGTTCTTGTGGTTGCCTTGAGCTTGAGAATGATGACAATGGGAATGACGAAGAGGATCAGATCACTCAGGATGGAAATGCTGGAGTTGGCAGCGTAGAGGATGACCCATGGCAGGCACTTGTAATCGTTGACGTTTGATTGAAAGTAGTTGGGCCACAGTGCAGTCACTGGTTTGCAATGGAAGACAATGAGGAAGATCTGAGGAATATAACCAGCGACGAGGAACACGGCAGAACCTCGGACTGTCCATATCAGACTGCCACTGCGATCGCACAGGCGATGATAGAACGTCAGACCCGACATTCGACATACGAAGAGGGCCGTTGCATAGACCAAATGAGCCCAAAAGTCCAAGATTTGGGCGAGTTCGAGTTGCGAGTTCGTCATGATGTATTGGACGTACTCGTTATGCCGAGCTGCACCGGTGTTGATGATGCCTATACATAATCCCGAAAAGGTAATGTAGCATAGCTAGTGGGAGTTAGATGTCGATCAATAGTACTCGAGGTTGAACGATCTAGGAAGATTGACGAACTAGCGAGAAACAGGCCAGCCAGTCATCAAGCGCGAAGCTTTTGATCACGAATAACCGTCCGTATGCACGCAGTAGATATATCAGACCGGCGAACACGACCAGAAAGATGATCCCTCCATTCGTGACATGATTCTGCGACTCCGCAAGGTATTCCGGAGTCACATAGTCTGGAATTCCAGTGGCATTGGTCTTAAAAGCCTCGACGATCTCCCAAGCGATGTCTGAACCCGAACGTCTCACCAGAATATCCATCTTGAACTTCTAGGGTTATCGTGGGGAAGTCAGATTTCGATACACGTGGGCGACCAGTGTGAGAGGAATGCAGGAGGTGAAGAGGAAGGAGTGGTTAGCAATAATATAATCCCGACGAACGCTTGGTCAACATTGAGGTTCGTTCAAAGGAAGACCCATCTATCAACCGACTCCTGGGTTGTGTTTCTGATCCTCAGGGGCTGGGTAGCGGCTTTGATGTGATACGCAGGGGAATGAATTCTCACGGCATACAGCGAACAATGAGCCATTTAACAAGTAAATGGGGGTAGTACGCACAGACATACGCTTTGTCCCCGTCCAAATACTACTGGCGAGGCACTGTACTACCTGGATCCGGCCTACCTCCTATTCCTCCACGGACCTGGGCTTCTGGAACACCTCATGTTTAACATCTTATGTTGGTAACTAGGTCATCCCGACTCAAAATTGTCCGAGTTGATTGACAGTAATTCTCATGTACCTGCATCAATCGCCTGCCATATCACGGGCAAGATCCCTTCCCCTTTTTCTCGAGAAAAATCACAAGCAGTGGGTGAGCATCTAGGTACCATGCCCTTTTCGTTGACCCGCAATTTCCAATATAGAAGTATTGTCCGCCAACTGGAGTCTGTGTGGGGAGGATTTTATCGTACTAGCACCTTTAGTTCCAATAAGTCCCAATTTTCTTCCGTGTCTTCCAGGTTCCCTCAGTGGAGCTGTCCGGAAGGTACGAAGGGGGATGGCGAGGGTTCTTATCGAGTCTTGGGCATTTGCTTTGTTTGCACAAGGAGATTACTACCTCGCCTTATTAATACCATGGGCATATGAAATTTTCATGGCTGCCGCCCCTTCCTACAATGCAGTAATCTCCCGCCCGGGCGAACTAACCGGCCGTGGTAACACTTCCACTCCCGCCCAGGGCGGCCCTAGCCACCGTGGCGAGCTCCGCCACTCGATAGTGAATTCCAAAGGCGGAGAAAGGACTGAAGCAAGGGTCATGGTTTGGTTACTATGAAGTAATAGCTCCCTGGACAACCCAATTCGGTACTTCATGTAGTCGTTTTTAAGCCTGGTGATGCCCATATTTTCTAGCTGATCTGGATTCTCACGAAGTTGACGGGGTGGTATATCATAAGACTGAAGCTCACGTCGGGACGATAGCATTTTCCAGCTGTTTTGGTTTTTGTTGTTTACTTTACAAAATGCATTTCCTCGGCGCGGCTGTGAGCGCGGTTCTTGCCGTTCGTGGAGTCGTTGCTCTGCCAGTGGCCAATACTACTGCGACCGACAGTGCCATCGCAGTCGACACGACTGCTGATACCAGTTCTGATGACTTGGTGGCTTCCTCAACAGCTTCGTATGGTATCAAACCAAAGGTCGTGATAATCAGCCATGTAAGTAAAACCTCGTGTGTTCGACGATTGGCTCGCTGACAGACCCTCAGTTTGGGCTGGAGGCATCCGTTTGGTATGGCATCAAAGACTTCAATGTCCTTGCGCGCAACATAACAGTGCCTGGATTTTCACCGAGATACCCTCAAGCGCATTGCACTCTGAATGGCGAAATTTGCCAAGTCACAACGGGTGAAGCGGGTACGATTCGAAACGTGCCTCGGCTCATTCGCTTTGCTTACTCTTTTTAGAGATCAACGCTGCTTCAACGATATCGGCTCTTGCCCTCAGTCCCTTGTTCGACCTGACCACCTCATACTTCCTCGTCGCTGGTATTGCCGGTATAAACCCCCAACGAGGCTCCACCGGCTCCGTAGGATTTGCGCGCTTTGCCGTCCAAGTTGCCCAACAATACGAATTCGACATCCGCGATCTGGGAGATAACTTCACCACCGGATACATTCCGTACGGAACGCAAGTCCCAGCTCCCGCACAATACCCCACCAATGTATACGGCACCGAAGTCTTCGAAGTCAATGCTTCCCTTCAAACACTAGCCATTGCATTGGCATCCAAAGCTAAACTCTCCGACGACCCAGCCGCTGCAGCGTATCGTCAGAAATATCAATTCGCCGCTGCCAAGAAGGCTCCTTCAGTTCTCGCATGCGATGTCAGCACATCTGACAACTACTTCCATGGCAAGATCCTCGGAGATGCGGCGGCGAACTTCACTACCTTGATGACTGATGGCAAAGGCGTATACTGCACCACAGCTCAAGAAGACAACGCCACCCTCGGCGCTCTCCTCCGCGCCGCCAAGGCAAAGAAAGTCGATTTCAAGCGCGCGATCGTTATGCGGACAGGTGCGGCGTTCGACCGGCCGCCACCAGGAGAAAGTGCATTCCAGCATCTATTCTACACGGACGTAGACGGGTTCGGACCCAGCGTGGACAACATCTACCTCGCTGGGATCCAGGTCGTCAAGGGAATCTTGAGCGGCTGGGCACCGACGTACAAGGCTGGAGTCCAGCCGACGAACTACGTCGGAGATATCTTTGGAAGTCTAGGCGGCGTGCCAGATTTTGGACCCTATCCTGACTTTGGAGAGGCATGAGAAGCTGCATAGAGGGCATGAAGAACTTGATGCATGAACGGCATATACTAGATATACACAGTATACATTAATAGTAATACATAGTAGCTACATTTGGCAGCAGCTAAAAACCGTCGTGCAAATTTCTGAGTTGAGTGAAGACAGGCCTCATCTGCTGTCACTTATGCCCTAAGGCGTCAATATATGCCAGTTCAGCGCTAGCTGTTATATTCTAACCGCTACTACCCAACTCCATACTGAGGTCTACCTGAACCCAGACAGCCCTCTACCTTTTAGTCTAAAGTCAAGGAAATTTTCGGCTAGTACATTTACTGCGAGAGCCTCGAGGGACCAATTCGGGCCTTGCTTTGAGTTGTCATCCTTAGCCTCGCCTATTGCAAGCACGTTACTAGTCTCCATCGCCACGTAAAGATCACGATCGTAGATGCGTACCTCGAACTCACAGCAAGGTCAAGTGTAGAAATTTTACAAGAGACGCTTCTGGTCTTGAGAATAAAGTCTTGAGAGAAATTTCTTGAGAGATCATGAGTCATGTGAAAAATCGATTAAGAGAGCACGGTTCTCAAGAAATTTCTCGTAAGAGCCACGCTCTCCCAAGAGATATAATATCTCAAGAATCTTATCTCAAGACCTGTGATTTCTTAAGAGATTTCTCTCAAGACTTTTCTCTTCAGATTTTATAGCTCTTATGAGAATACGGCTCTTAAGATAATTATCTTGCGACTATCAAAGCCAGCCTACCACCAAGAAAGGAAAGCCAAGGAAGAGGAAGTGAGAGGAGAATTTGCTATATCAAAGTTTCCTCTTGGTCGGGTTATTCCGACACTTTCTATTGTACCGGCCTTTTAATCATAATTCTGAGGCACAACCTAGTCTATGAAACCTATGACAACCTTTGATAAGGCTCCAATTTATTGGCCATCACTTTTGATATGGTCGATGAGACACCATCATATTTATGCAGGCCATTCACATCATCAGGGTATAGATCTAATACGCGCCAGAAATACTATATAAATCACGGCAACGCCTCTTGTATTTACATTATATCCTTTTTCGTAATGAACTCTCTCTAGGCATGTCTCATCCAGCTGCTTCCTATAGATCCCCTAGAAAACCGGGCTCTCTTCTCCCGCCACGTCCTTTGCCCCCACAAGGAGTCAATAGACTAGACCATTATATCAGTCTTCAAAATGGATCAACATCTGCGCTTGAGCTCTCTTCACAGCGGATCCAACTCTCCAAGCAGAAACGATCTTTGAATTTATCCACGAGGGTCGAAGAGCTTACTAAAGAGCTTGGACATTTGCGCCATGAGATCCAATTCTATAGACAAAGTTTTGAAAACTTGCAAAGACTTCGGGGATCATGTTACGACATCTACCAACAGCTATTCTTGGCCTTCTATCTCGATCGTGAATTTGAACACCTGCAAGAGCTCATGGCCCGACTTCACCAAGCATTAGAAAAGTCTCTAAAGAGCGAGGCGATAGCAGAAAAGGACTGGATGGAATTTTGGGGAATAAACGACAGTGAAAAGAATTTAGTAATGGAGTTTATCTAGGGAGCGAAGGGAGAAAGGTTTATATAATAGGACGTGATCGGCTTCACGGTGTGAGGACGACTCCCTCTTTACTATATACAAAATATTTTATACTAACTAAATCACTACGTAAATTACCACACATAAATTACCACATATAAATTACCACATATAAATTACCACATGTAAATTACTAAGTTACACATAAATTAACAGGTAATTTTACTAAGAAAATAAACACATTAAATAACTAATTAAGTTAACTCTTCCTAAGTAAGAATAACATCTCACGGTTGAGCTCTAACTATAGCTCCTAGCATTATGGCTACTTAACTCACCACAATTACCACGCTTCCGAAGCTGCTTTTTAGAAGCTCCTTTACGTAGCCGCTGTGACTTTGGCCGCCCTCGTTTGGTGTTGATATGTAATCCGGTAGGTTATAAGATAATATGTAGTATCAAAGAGAGTAATAGGATCAATTTGATCATGTCTAAAATATAAATTAGTGCAAGGGGCTTGATACTCCTAAAAATTAGTACAAGAACACTCAAAGCGTTCTAGGTTAACTGTATACTTACTTAATATATGACTCATTAATATTCTATAGATTATATCATAATATTCTATATAAGTTGGATATATAAGGGAGGCTTGGTCTTGTGTTAACCTCTGTTCTTTCTGTTCCTTAAGTCAATTACAATAAACACACGATAACCTATTACTATTATCTTTGTTATATACACTACACACCAAGACCATCCACTTACAATATAATACCATTGATTCCTACAGAATCTTACAACGGCCATTTACGCCACGACCCACGTTAATGAGGCTTTTGACAATTTTTTAATCATTATTAATTAATGAGTTAACGTAGGGCATGGCGTAATGGGTACAATGGCGTAGTTAATGGGTTATACTCTATTTGCAGGCAAATTTGCATCACGTGATCTGTATTTAAACCTTTAATAACTTTTTAACTAAGCTTATTAATGTTTAATGCTTTTGGATTTAGAGACTTTATATACATATAATTATACTTAAAAATTCTAACTTGTAAGCTAGCCTAATAAGGAAGTTATTAGCAATTTTATATTTACTATACAAAATTTTGTATAGCAAAATCTAAAACCATTAATAAAAAGAAACTAATGCTACTAGCGTCTTTATACATAATAGATGCTTATATAAATGTCTTATAAATAAGAGGATTAAGTCTTATTAATTTTATTAATAGAGTTATTGCACTTTGAAGTTTTTATTTCAAAGTACCTTTATATACAAATTTAGCTGCAAAGGTACATATACCCATTACGCCATTGTACCCATTACGCCATGCCCTACGTTACCAAGGGTGTTGGATATATAAGGAAGGCTTTGTCTTGTGTTAACCTCCGTTCCTTCTGTTCCTTAAGTCAATTACAACAAACATACAATAACCTATTATTACTGTTGTTCATTATGCTACACACACCAAGACCATCCACTTACAATATCATACCATTGAATCCTACACTTATATTTTGCCACATAGAATATTAATACAGCTAATGACTGAATTCCCACCCAAAATATTGAAAAGGACTAAATTGCTGTTGGAGTTTATATACCGACCTAAGACTACGGGGGCGTTCTACTTTTGACAATTGCCACCTAACTGTTTTAAAATGACTAAATTGCCACCCTATGAACTTATAACCTAAGTTAACTTATCTACAGCAGTACTCTACACTTCATGTTAGAGTTAGCTCTATAGCTTACTGCTAACTTTAGTAATAAATTATGTTAATATAAAGTAATATATCACGTGATTAAAATATATATAGTATGCTTATTATAAAGCCCCTATAGTACTAAAGGCTTAATTAATAGATAGGTAGTAGCTAAGATATGTTCTAATTTATAGTAGTTAGCTACACTTATAAGGTAGATATATAATTATCATATTTATTTTAGGTGGCAATTCAGTCATTTTAAAACAGTCAGGTGTCAAGTTAGTCCTTTTCAATATTTTGGGTGGCAATTTACTCATTAGCCGATATTAATAAGCTACATAGAATATAATGACATCATATAATCTTTGCCAGGCCTTATTACCACACGCACATGGTAACTTAAGCTTGTGGCTTAATTCTAATACACCCTCTTGATAAGGACTTATAGGTCTATTTAATCAGAGCCTATATAATGTAACTTAACTATAAGGTACTTGCATAACGTAAGTCGTGGCGTAACGGGGCGGAAGGCGTAACGGGACGCTTTGCCAGAGCCACCCGCACCCCACCAAAACCAAGGTCACATGACCAACATTAAAACGTTAATAACTTTTGTAATAATTATTATAACGCTTAATCCTCTTATACTATTACTCTTTATATTATAATCTAACATGTGTAAAATCGCTTGCCAGAGCCACCCACACCCCACCAAAACCAAGGTCACATGACCAAAATTAAAACGTTAATAACTATTGTAATAATGCTTATAACGCTTAATCCTCTTAGACTATTACTCTTTATATCATAACGTTAGCAAATTCAGCTATAATAAATAGGGATATAAAGAGTAATAGTATAAGAGGATTAAGCGTTATAAGCATTATTACAATAGTTATTAACGTTTTAATTTTAATCATGTGACCTTGGTTTTGGTGGGGTGTAGGTGGCTCTGGCAAAGCGTCCCGTTACGCCATCCGTCCCGTTACGCCACGACTTACG
>JPKE01000955.1:0-31783 GCA_000750995.1 Pseudogymnoascus sp. VKM F-4520 (FW-2644) | reverse complement strand
AGAGGTTGTGAAAAGTGGGTGGAGTGGCCCGTTCGCTATGCTGGCCCGCTCGCTATGTATGTACGTTACCTCATTATGAATATCTCATCCTAGCTACTACCGCAGCAACGCAGATACAGCTGTGTCTGGTTGACCTAAGCTTGCAAGGCAGGGCTGTAAATTCCGGCTTCGTCATGGTATTTACCGTCACAACTTCGTCTAATCGAAGCGAAGTAACGCTGTTAGACCGCGGCTTGTTCCGGAGCCTGCACCTTACTGACTAAACCCAATCCCTGTCCCTCTCAACTGAGATGGCTAAACAGCTAAGACTAGTGTTTCAACGTCCTGAGAATAACAGGGTGGTGAATGCTGGTCAACGGCGCCCAACAAAAACCCATTGGATAAAATACTGGATTTGAAAATCTATAAGTCATGACAGATATGGTGGAAGTTATGACATAGGACAAGGATGTCAGACTTACCACACTGGATTTGGGAATCATACGTGCGTAGGGTCTAAGGGGTGGTTCTTGCATGGCAGACTGCCATGTAATACTGAATTTCCACAAGGATAAAGAGCTCCTAATCTCGGTCTCCGCCTTGTTTTCTTGCTGGAGACCGAAAATCATCTTGTGCCCTCTGATAAGCTATAATTTACTTGATTTCCACCTGCTGGCACACTGCCATCAATTACCCCTTGCAAATATATATCTATCCACATTACTCTTCATCTTCATCCGCTGGCGTCATGGCGGCCCCACCAATGCCAGATATTTTGTCCCGCGCAATCAATTCAGACCAACTTAGCTCATCTACGAATTCCTTCATTTCTCACGTCCGCCCCTTGAGTTTCAGAATACTACGGCCAGGGGCTTGGCTCGTAAACTACCAGTCCGTTAGATCTCCATACGTTGCTTATGATGGCACCATTCGTCTTGAGGACATTGCCGGAGGTAAAAGGGCAAGCGGAGATCTTTATCAGCGACCCACCATTAGAATTCCCTCTCCAGCGCCAAGAGGAACTCCCATAATGTTACCTTCCCCTAATCCGTCCAATGGAATTCCGATTCAGCCCATCAGCAAATATCGCTATTATCTTCGCGTTACAAAGATCCTTGACCCATCGATACCCGATCAACCTGCAGATCTTGGCCTGGAGATGTATCTGTTTACACCAAGCTCTAGCGGCGCCGGAACATGGTCCACATCGCCCGTCAAATGCACTGCGGCAATGACCTGGATGATGGGCCCGATTGGTTATCCTAGCCCGGGCGACTATGTTGAGGGAGACCTGAAGAGTGATTCAGGTGGCGCCGTCTTAGGCCGTCTGAAAATGGGCTGGATTTCAGAGTTCTATCGAAAGGTAACTGTGGAAATTGATACAGTTGCAGAATCTGAGGCTCCTCTTAAAAGCGGTACTGGTCATGACTGGGTGACAGTCGGTAGAGACGCGGGGTATGAGCTGAAGCTTGACCTCAGTGACTGTAATGTGACTCCTCCTAGTGGTGAAAGCTAGGCGGACGACGAGCTCCATAAGGCGATGGTCGCACATCGAGATTCATCGGATCTCAATGTTGAATGGCGGTACCATGTTCTTGCCGTACATGAACTCGACAGCACGCCGAGGGGAATCATGTACGACGCCTACGCAACAGACTCGAACAACGTTCCTCGCGAAGGCTTAGGAATTTCTACTCACTGGATCATTCCTGCTGGGTATAGGCTTGTTAGCGGCCAGCGATTCGGCCTTGCTAAGACAGCGCATTTCCGTGCCGCAGTCCACGAATTTGGCCACGCACTTGGTTTGCAGCATAATAAGATCGACCTGGGTTACATGAACACAACTGACGTTATTGCCGATACTGGGACAACATCCAATCTCTTTCCAAACAACATTAAGTGGAGTTTTGCAGACAACGATCTCGAGCGCCTCTGTCACTGGCTAGATGCTTTTATCCGCCTAGGTGGTGTTCCATTCGGGAATGCAAGCAACATAACACCACCTATTACATCCGATAGCCGGGCCCTAGATCTAGACATGTCAGACTTAAAGCTTGAGGTGAACACATTGCTCACGGAGGTCCCGCTGGGGGCCCCTGTTCGTGTGGAGCTCAAACTTAGCAATACTGGCAGTACCCCCGTTACCGTCCCAGCAAAAATTGACTTGAAATCCTCGTGTGTCCGCGGTATGGTGAAAGACTCATCGGGGACATCGCGTGACTTCAGATCCCTCATCGCTTGCATGGACGAGTATCCTATGAGGGAACTCGAGCTAGGACAGTCATTTAGCAGGTGGCTGACGCTACTACGCGGTGGTGATGGAGCGCTGTTCCCAAACTTCGGAGTCTCAGAGATAACGGTCTGTCTTCGTTGGGCACCCCCTTCAATGGGTGATGCGGGTCCCTTGCCAGAAGCCGCTGTAGAAGGCAAGACAACAGTATTTGTTACGGGGCATATAACACCAGACCATGCAAAAGCCGCGCATAAAGTGTTAACTACTCCGAATGCACATGTACTCATGGTGTTTTGAGGGAACTACCTTAGCAAAGGTATGGAAGCTCTAAGTATCGCGGTTAAGGACGATGCACTTGGACCTCATTGGAAAGTTGTGGGGGCTAAGATACGGGCCAAAGGCGGGGATAAAGAGGGCGCAAAACGTGTCTTGGAGTGTAAGGAAGGAGCCTCGCTCATTGCATCCTATGATGAAGAAAAAATGATGAAGCTTCTTCTAGGGATAGAGAGAGAAGGCAAGAACGGCTGGGTGAGCGTTCAAAAGCATTGACAGGACATTGTTCCCACGCCGTTATCTGCTTTAAAAGTGGCCCCTTTCATTCCAATTTGGTTTAACTCTGTATTGTCTAATGCTAGTCATTAATCAAAGTTGTGTATATGTTAATAGAAGGTTGCGAAATGTGTAGAAGCCTGTCCGCTCATTGTGGGGGGTCTTCTAACTATATAGGTGGCCCCGACACCGTGCCAAGGCGGTAGGCACGGCCTAGGCCGTAACAAGCCCTTTCCCGAGAGACTGCTGTCTATAGCAATGTGAGTCTGAAAAAAGGAACCCAGTGCGCAGCGTGGTAGGTTAGTGGGTTGGTGGGGTTGGTGTTGAAACAACCCTGTTGCAGGAAGGTATTCAAAACTTGTTAGAGAAATAAGAGTGATCATATTCGCCCCCTTTCCCCTCAGCCTCTAGGGCAAGATACCCTGGAGCATTCTTCTCAATCATTGCTGGCCATTCATCTGGACCCTGTTCAAGGCCTGCTATATCTTTGACATCTGCAAAGATCTCTAGAATTGGCTTTGATATATCGATCCTATAGTTCAATTAACGAGTTCCAAATCAGCAGTTAGTTTACTCCTAAACTTACGGTTGTCCAAATTCCCCCTCTTCAACATCGGTATTTACCCCATCAAACCCAGCATTTCCTCGCTTCTCCGCCAGCCCTTTTCTAACCCAAAGTACATTGCATGCATTTGAAGTAAATCTAGAACATACGACCGCATCTTCAATACCACCTCTCCATTGGTTTCGATATTTACAATCAATAGCATACCATCCTCCAAAGACCGTTGGTCAGCGAAAACCCATTCAGTCCTATCCTTAAAGACAACTGTACCATAGACAGTCATAGACATTGAACAGAAATCCGCATTTTCCACGTAAGTTGCCTTCATAAAATCCTTAGGCTCCATACTAGCGGTCGCTGAATATGGCGACGCTTCAAGAACACCAACTGGACAGATACCGTTGTTGGACCAATAGAAGTCATATGAGAGAATCCGAAGCTTAGTCCACAAGGCTCGATTGTGAGGAGTATCAAGAGGTGCGATACAGGTGTACCATGCTGAATTGGAGTGGTCATCTCTTGGGACATATTGCTTTAGGTCGTGGCGATCCCAGAGCGGTGATGATACTGAAGTATGGAATTGGTCTCGCAAAGACTGCGGAGCTTGAGCCCATTCTGAGACAAGCGCCCGTCGTTGCTTGGCTTCATATTCTCGGTCTGCTTCACCTGCTGGTTTGGGTACCCATTTCTCCTGAGTCAATATCAGTATTGTAGCCTCAGAGATTAGGTATTGGAAACAACAGGGTAAGAGTTCACCTTCACAAATAGTTTCCAGCCACTAGTCAAGCCGTCAATTTTGTCATTAGAGATAGGAACATCGTCGAATTTGATGTAAGATGGAATGCCGCCTGGCCAGCATGAGAATGGCATCTTGAAGTGCCAAGAAGTGTGAGGACGCAGGAGGATGCTGCGAAGTCGAAATTGTGAAAGTGGTAGTGTGGGTCGTGCAAGGATTTAAGTGCCTAAAGCTGTTACCGCGCGTTAAATAAACTAGAGCCTAAAATACAGTAGGATGGCCATTATGGATATGACAGTGCTGGTGTGATTAGTGGCGTAGTTAAAACACACATTGGCGCTTTCACACTTTTCAGGAGTCCAACACCAACAGGCTGAAACCAAGGCTCTCCAGCGGTTGAGATCCAGCGGTTAGGATCCAACGACGCTTGCCTCGCACTTGCGACGAAAGCGCGCGCTCGGGGAAACACCGGCGGACGCTAGGAAACGTCATTACCCCATTTCTTCAAAAGACATCTAGTTTGATTACAAACGGCCTTGATTACAAACGCTGGCAAATTCGGATTACTTTTGTTGAATATAAAATAATTAATAATTGCAAGCCTGACAATAAATAATAACCGGCCGTATCCCTTGGCTCTTGTAGACACCACAATCCCTTCATTGCGACCAAAACACCCAATAAAGCAATACCCTGACCGTGACCCCAGATATCAAGATTACAATGTCTATTCCAGCAAGCAATGGCAAGGTCGTTCTCATTACGGGAATTAATGGCTACATTGGCTCGAAAATTGGCCTCGACGCTCTGAGCCGAGGCTATTCGATTCGTGGAACCTCACGCTCCGTTGCGAGCACTCATGACCTTCTCGCAGGACCATTCGCTCCATATGCTGACCGCGTCGAAATATTTGAAGTCCCCGATATAACGGCGCCAAAAGCATTCGATGCAGCAGTTAAGGGTTCGTGGAAGCATCGGCTCTTTTAAATTATATCACGTAAAAAAACTAACTGAGTCACAGGCGTACATGGCATCTTCCACGTTGCCTCTCCCGTGAACTTTGCCCTTAATACGTGGGATACGGTTGTGGTCCCAGCTATTGGCGGCACGAATACCCTCCTCACCTCTGCGTTGGAGCACGCGGGCTCACAACTTGAGGCGGTGGTTGTCACATCATCCGTCATCGCACTGTGGAACCGGGGAACCCCAGAGGGATATGTCACCACGGAGGCCGACGAGAACACCTGGGCTATTGAGGCAGCCAAGAATGTAGACGCAGACGGAATCCCAGAAGCACAGCGGGCCAGCATAATGTATGCAGCGTCCAAGGCGGCAGCTCTACGCGCCGTTTGGGAGTTCAGAGACACCCATAAGGTAGGCTCCCTCATATTTTATAAACCACTCTAGCTGTTCACCACTAACATTATCACCGTAGCCACCCTTTTCCGTCACCACCATCCACCCCTCAATCGTCATAGGCCCTCCCGTCGTCGTCCCCTCGTCGCCATCCAAGCTCAACGAGACTCTCAAGCCTCTCTACTCCATTTTCGCCGGCCTCACCAGCGTTCTCCCAACAAAATTCGGATCCGGCGCCACCATCGACGTCCGCGACGTCTCCCGAGTCCACCTCTGGGCCTATGAGAACCACACCATCGCAGACGGCGAGAAGTACATCGCCAGCAGCGGCATCGGCCCAAACCAAGGTATCGCCGATGTCTTGCGCGCGCAGTACCCCGAGCGCAAGAATATCCCGACCGGTGAACCCGAGACGGGTTATGTGTTCAAGAAGGATGCGAATGGCAGGATTGTCGAGATCTCTCACTTTCCGGGCACGTCGCGGATTTCGGGGCAGAAGGCGGTGGAGGCAACGGGGAGGGAGTGGATTGGCTTTCCCCAGAGTATTTTGGATACAGCCAAGGCCTTGGAAAGCTTAAATGGGGGGGACTAAGGGCTTAGCGATGGCGCTGTGGACGTAAATATAGAACATTATCAAATATATTAGATTTAATGATCAACGACGGGAGCAATGATCCTGAGCCGAAGATTGCCATTAATGTGACTAGTTATGAATACCTTTTAGGACCTCTACCACCTCGCTAAAACCATAATGTTTCGCCCATTCCAATGCCGTCCGACCTGTATTGTCCCGTTCATCGACTTTAGCACCCTTAGTGTCCATGATCATCTTGGTGACGTCCACGTATCCATATCCAGCAGCCCACGATAGCGGCGTCCGTCCGTTCCTATCTTTGCGATTAGGATCCACCTTCCCAGATGAAAGGAGAACCTGAACAATGTCCGGAGAATCTTTGTCAAGCGCCCATGCAAGCGGTGTCCACCCATCATTGTCCTCCATATCTGCCCCTGCCGGATCATACTTTATAAGATAGGCTACTACATCACGATGCCCGCCTGCTGCAGCTAATGAAATAGCATTCCTCCCGTCGTTGTTTTTAGAGGAGATATCAACACGCTTGCTCCGTCTAATCGCCGAGACTATATCAATATTTCCACTCTTTGCAGCCCAAGCTAAGGCTGTCATACCCCTTGAGTCTCCCTGCTTAACGCTAATGCTCTCTTGCGCTAAGAAGAATTCGACAATATCAACATCACCTACTTCTGCAGCCCATGAAAAAACGCTTCGGCCTTCTTTATCAGAGTGGTTGCTGTTAACCCCGTTATGAGTAAAAAGCCTCTGAACAATCTCCGAGTATTTTCCACCAACAGCCCAGAAGATCGGTGTCCATTCGCTAGAATCTGGAACGTCAGATTGTATTGCTTGATGGCGTAAGAGGCGCTCCACGACGGCGAGATGCCCATTCCCAGCAGCCATAGAAAGCGCTGTTCGGCCGTCTTTCCCTTTGCTGTTGACATTGATTTCTTTAGCCTGTAAGAGTTCCTGCACCACATCAAAGTGATCAAATTGTGCAGCTGAAATTAGTGGGGTTTGATGATTAGCAGTTTCCCAGTTTACTAGAGTATGCCGAAGAAGCAAATTAGAAACGACCTGAGAATGTCCCTTATATGACGCCCAAAACAAGCCACAGGCAGCAGTGTCAATATCGATGGGAACGCTAGTATCTTGCAAGAACGCCACAGTTGTAAGATGGCCGAAGAAGCAAGCTATGATAAACGGATTGAAAGCGATTGGAAGCGTTGCATCTGCTGAATGTTGAGAACAATAATACCGGAACCAGTTCGAAAACTTGTTGGTATTGCTCTGTGAAACTTCCAATGCTAATAGCTGTAAATCCTCTGGGCAAATCGAGCCACATAAAGCAAAGTGGCCAGCCCAATGCACTGCAGAGTAGTCGAAAAATGCGTATTTCTGAGCGATGAAACTACAGCGTTCAGATTCTGCGATATCATGGTCTCTCATAAACATAGTATCGCCGAGATCTAGTTCATCCCAAATATCGTCGAAGCCCTCAGCGTTAGAAGTGCAGAGGGGAGAGTTAGGTGAGTCTTGGGTGCCACCTTGGCCTTCGGCGAAAATGTCGATGAAGAAATCACAGAGGAGGAGGTACGATATGCAAGACCGCACCATTAGTAAATCCGCATTTACTTGATCGATTCCATATAGCTTTGACAGTGGATGGTCTGGCTCTTTATAGAGGCGGTTCAGAAACTCTTTCGCCGTCAGGTGGACAAAGGATACTCGGCCTTCTGAAATACGGATCATAGGACCTAGAATGATTTCTAAGGTCTCTTGCATATTCGGTTGAGAATCTGCTTCAATCGAACTAATGCTCTGTTGTGGATCTTTAAACGCAAGGAGGATTCGAATTTCATCGAGAGATAGGGGCCTTATGCTACCAGCAATAAAGTGTAACAACAGGGCCGCAATTTCCTGATGCTCGGTGGGAATACTATGAAGAAAGCGTTCATAAATGGCTGAAAGGCCCTTCGGCAAATTTTCGACTAGGCGCTGAAAATCCTTCTGAGATGCAAGGGGCGTTTTCTCCAAAAGGGGGAGCACAAAAGCAACCCATAAGAACCTCCGATCCGCTTTAGAATATAAAGTGTTCTCAAGATATGTTCTTGTCTCTGGTCTGCAATTTGTCCGTTTAGATATTTCTTCAATTTTGTGTTGAATGACGACTCGGAGATCTTGGGAAGCGCTCTGGTCCAAATCTTATATCTTCAAATGAGCGAAGGGGTGGCGGCGATGGAACAATGGCCGACTTGTAAGCACAAATTTTATGCCCTGGGAATCTAAACCTGTCATTGATTGAGACTCCCGAATAAGATCGGCAATTTTCGAAAGTAGTTTTCCCCCCGTACTCTCTTCGCACTCGTCAATGGCATCGATAATGATACTCATTGAGCCTGACCGATTTTCAGTAGTGATTGCCGTAAAGATTTTCCATAGCTCGCTGAAATTATCCATTAAGTGAGGACCTTGCACATCATAAGCCGCTTTCAGATGTCTAATGAGTTTATGCCGTCTTGTTAGGATTTGATAAATTAAACTCCGCAGAATTGCCTTCCCATCACGCTGACTCCCTATCTTCTCGTCGCAGAAAAATGCACACACTGTATGGCGTCGGCTGGATAGCATCTTAGCGCCTAAATATTCTTGCAAATAGGCGGAAAGTGTTGTCTTTCCTGTTCCAGGATGGCCACTAATCCATAGCAATGAAGGTTTTCTTTCGGAATCCCATGCAAGATATTGTGGATGAGATAAGATCCACCGACATGTCCCTTCAACTCGAGTAGGAAGAAAAAATTGATACTCAGCGACATCGGACGTGTTGAAAAGCCTTATACAGTGCATCTCAAACTCATTCAAGGCTATGGAGTTTAGTTACTACTCTTGATAAGGAGTTATTTACGTACAGTAAACTGAAGACAGCGTCGGTGACATGCTTCCGCTGTCTCTGACCCCAATTACCTTCTTCAAATCTTCCCTTTCAATAGATAACAGGTTTTTAAGCTCGCTGGCTACTTTCTCATAGTCCGTATCATGCCTACTACCAAATCGAACCATACCCATGTGGTTTGAATTGATGGTTTGGCAGCGTTCCGCTCCTGTAAATGTAGACGACACGTCGCCTACCACCTGCGATCTAGTTAGCTCTAGCCTTTCTAAGTTGACATACATTAATGCACCTTTTTTCCAAGTCCTAGAAAACTAACTCCGGTTAAGCCTTGAGCTTCTTGAAAGGTATAGACTTCGAATGGCCGAGGGTGACGCTGATACAACTTCATGAATCTTACATGTACAACCTCGATTTCAGGGCTGTTGACTTGGAGCGCTTGTATATTTTGGTCATTAGTATTAAAACCAGAAATATGAGCAATCTTTTGCAATATCGCCCCGGCCTCTGCACGACTACTACCGCGATGTGGTGTTCCAAAGAAAAAGACAGCCTTTGTAGCCTTGAATATATTAAGTAAACTATCATCTTGCTCATCTGCGGCACGGCGAAGGACCTGTATCCTCTGTTAATGATGCTATTTTTTTGATAATTATGTGTATAGATTAAATGGAAAGTCACTTACATCCTTGACAATTATACCCCCAAGAGAGTGGGTTACAAATATTAGACTTCGTGTCCTCTAGTAACAGTTTTAGTAGTCTAATTATATAAGACCAAGTTCTTGACTTACACAATCCCTCCTTATACTTTCTAACGCATAGAGCAAGTCTCTAGCGTGCGCAAATATGGTGTTTTGATTCGCTGGCCCATCGAAAAACCGAGAGATGTTTGATTCGTAACCCCATGTGAGTATGCGGACATCTGCACAATCTTCAGGGAGCAAGTCAAGAGGCCAGAATACCTCCGATACTTCCTGATGATTATCATTTTTGGCACTCGATCCCCTGTGGGATAGCAATGCCCTAAATCCCTAGCGGAGAGAGGTCTTTGGAGCCGCTGATCCTTTAGTAGCAATGATCGACTTAGACTGCACTTTACAAGTCCAAGTCCTTCGTGGATGGCCTTGGAGGCCATGGACAAATATGATGCTAGAACACTATTATTTACATGTTTTCCAACTATCAAGGGGTGAATATACTCAGCTACGCTGTTTGGTGGGTCTCGAAGGACAGTTAAGCCAATATCGCGAACAGTTGGTGGGGCCAGCGCGGGCCGCACCGTAGCCTAAGTAGGGGTTCAACTCTGCTCTAACGGTTGACGTGATTCTAGCAACCTACCATAATTTCCCTTCGCAACGGAACTCTTCTGTTGAGAACAGAGAGAAACGATGGAGATGATTCGTGCCGAAGAAATGGAACAGTCGCCCCGTACTACTCGGATATTATATTTAAAGGTCGGTGTAGAATGGTTAGCGAATATGCACGAGTACGTAATACCAGGGGCGGTTACGTGCGTCTCGCGTGACTACTTCCAGGGCGTCATTATGCAAAACACGACAATATACACAATGATGATGCTTGTAGTTGTGGATTCCGTAATCCAGCTCTGTCCTATATATTTTAAAATCCCAGCCCCATTTGTCGTCACCCATCATGAACCGGCCTCACCATGGCTTTCATGATGAGGAATGCCATACCAGGCACCACCCCCCTCTCTTAGACCCCCTACGGCCGCGTCCCCCACCACTTCGCACCCACCATCTCTATTCCAAAACCTAAAAGAAGGCGCACCACCCGATATACATTCCAACCAAATTCTTTGTGCTCGTAGCCTGCTTAATCAACTCATCTACCTGCCCCTCCACCCCCAACGGAACACTATCACCCTCCAACAATCCCCTCATCTTCCTCCGAATGCTCTTCAGCACACCCTGCGGTGTATTCGGCACCTTCTGCAGGCCGGGATCCCGCTCTCTCCTCTTCTTGTTCTTGTTCTCCAATAAGTCGAGCGTGGGGTCGTATACGAACGCTTCCAATATCGTCATCAGCGTCTCTTCGTGCTGGCGAAGAAGCCTGAGCGAGATCTCGGAGGAAGTGCGGAAGGGTCCCTCGTAGCCGTAGACGCCCATAGCATCAACCATATTGTGCGTCAACCGGAAAGGCACCTTCTCAGGCTGCTGGAAAGTGAGGCCTTTGTCAAAGAGGCAATTGAAATCGACATGGAAGGTTCCGCCGTTGCCCTCCTCGAATAGGATGTTCTCACCGTGGCGATCGCCCAAACCCAGGATTGTGCCCACCATCGACATCACGGCACATGAGCGTGTGTACTTGAGCCTGGCAGTGAACCACGACGAAGGCTCAGGAAACTGCTGGACGAACCACTGATGGAATACGGGAGGTAGCTGCGCAAGTATTTTGTCCTTGAAGAGAAATAGCCTGTCATCGTTGTCGTTGGCATCTTTGAGAAGAATTCGGAGTTCCGTATAGTTTGGAGCGACCCCAATTGACTTGTAGAACCCTAGAAGGATGTCGCGGAGTGTTTTAAGGCCATCTACCCATTCGATTATGCCGCATTCTTCATTGAGGGGCGTTACTGCGTATGTCTTTATGTACAGTTGGCGTTTGCTTGCTTCTGCATCTCGTTTCAGAGAGCGATTGATCATGCTGTTGAACTCCATAAGGCGCTGATCTTTCCGGAGGTCATCCTTTGGCTTGCAGAGCAGCCCGTACAGCTTTCCATCTGAGCCTCTTGTTGTCAACTTTCGAGGTCGCTGGAGAGAGCTCAGCACCATGACTTCATCTGCAAACCCGTCAATGGTAATGACGTCTCTTGAGAAAGCCTTGTGTGATCCTACGCTGTCGGCAAGAGTAGGCAGCGTAGCAGTAAGCGCGCTCTCAATAGGGACCGCGAGTGGACTGGGGCAGCACTGCTTTGGATTGAAACCGAGATGCTTTGTGATGCTGACGAAGGTTGTCCGATTCGTAGGAAAGTCGCCAGCTGTACAAGCGACGAGGAGTTGCTGAGACAGTTTCTGCCCCTTCTGTATCATAGATTTCAGGTCCACCCCAGCTGGACTTAGTTTCCTCGACGATGAGAACAGAGTCTGTAGGATGCTAGCGCCGCGGGTTTTGCGCTCGGTTTGCGTCGATGTAGTCACTGCAAGGAGAGTCCACAGTGCCTGTTGGGGATGTGTTGAAACTACCTTTACAATAATCTGGTGTAGATATTGATAGACTTCTTGATTCGGGTGGGCGATTCTTGCCACAATCTGTGGCAGCGCCGTATAGAACATGTACGCGGGCATCTTTTGAATATATTTGTCAAACCGAAGATGAATAGAGGCAATCTGCTCTTTCTGCTTAAGTTTCAGTGTTGCGGTGAATTCCTTCGTTCCATATTTGGCATCCACGGGCTGTGTGATCTGCATTCCGAGGTCCAACCAGAGCGTGAGGATACGCGGTAAGGTCTGATAGACGTACTTGGTGCCGTAGCTCAAGGAGCGTAGATAGTTCTCAATGACCAGTCTTGCCATCTCTCCTGTGAGGAAGGATAAGATTTGTTGTTCCGAGGCCATCGTTTTCTCTGATTCGAGTAATTTGTTGTAGTGCCGGCCAAGGTAGTAGTGGCCTCTCTCCCACGTCATGGAAAGTTTTGCGGCAAACTGATACTGCGAACGCAAAGCGGTAGAATGTGTCTGCCCAGCGTCATCTTGCCATTTGGCTAATAGTAGATGTGCTCGTGCTGCTAGGAGATTTTGCTGATCTCGGTTCCCTTCTTGGCCAGTCTCTAGTTCCGACGGCGCTTGGTTATGGGAGATAAATGCATTGTTGTCGATAGCCCCTTGGAGGCTCTGAATGGCTTTCCGGTGATGGCCTTCTCTCCATATTAGCCGAGCATGCTCGATCATAGCAGAGTCGTCGCCAAGCTTAGATGCGTGAAGGACCGCATTGAAGGAGTGGTGAACGGAGTTCCCTTTACGGGCAACGCGAGCGCTCGTCAGCCACGCGGAGGCTATGTTGGCATCGGTGAACGTATTCCTTGAAAGCTGCATTGCGGCTCGACGCAAGCTAAGTAGATATTGTTTGTCATTGAGGTAAGCGCCGACTACTTCAAGCCGCCTGTCCAGCGACAATAGGACCTGTTGGCGCTGAGATGCATCGTTGGAAGAATGCGCGATCATATCCAGCTCCGTCAGCACATGTAGCCGCAGCATGGAATCGTGGCAAGATCCCAGAGATGAGGTTGTATCTGTTGACAATGAACTGGCAATATGCTCTCGTAGTGATTTTATTGCGGCATCGAAGACATTGAAATCCCGATCACGAAATGCTAGTAAAACGCGGCCAATGTTCACATTGAAATCGCCCGCAATTTCAACAGGTGCTTTGGCAACATACTTTTCTAACATGTTCCACCGGCTTGTTGCCCACGACGCCTCTGTTGCAAAAGGAAGCACCTTTGACACAATTGAGCTGGATTGCTCTATGCCTTCAACGTAGTTCAATAATGCATCATACTGGCCAGACTCTTTCATACAGTCAAGCAGGTTCACTTGTGCTTCAGTGTCGCTGGGATTTTCAGCCAATTTGATTTCGTACCAACTCTGCGCAGCAGTCCAACGACCGGCCTTGCGGTGGCCAAGGACCTGCTGATCAATATCAAGCACATATAGATGGGCGGAGATGCCTTCGATGCCATCGGGCTCATCGATTTGAGTATAGATGTCCTGAAGGCGCAGAAGCATTGATTTAGGAATCGGCTCGTTGTTCTTTCTCACTTTCCGTATGTGTGCTTCCCAGTGGAAGAGGGCTCGCGCGTACGACTTGCACTCGACGGCACGGCGTGATATTATTTGGGCTGGGATAGCAGACAGTAGTTTGGCTACCAATTCAAGCCGGAGATGCCGTCTGGATTTGTCTTCTGTATCAGCATTCGATCTCGTCGACAGCAAGCTAAGAGTTGCCTTTTCCTCTTGTGCCCAGCGAGCTAGGTAGTCCAAGACCCTAAATATTGCCTTTCAATTGTCAGTTAACGTAAGGTATGAGAGAGAAGGGGAAGGGACCTACCTCGCTACATAGTTTGACATTGTTAAGCTCATTGTGCGAATCAGTTGATGTGTCGTGTTCTAATATTGCCAGGATTTCGCCGAGGATATCGGTCCTCTCTTGGTCGGATCCAAGGGCGACACTGTGCAATACAGTATAAGGAAGAAGAAAATTGGCGACTGACGTATCCTGAATCCTTATGACACGACTGAGAGGATCGAAAATAAGGGCTGCATTGGCGTTATGTGGTTTCTGAAGTAGATCTAATACGAATGCCCGGAGCCAGACATTGTAGCTCTTGGTTGGCTGGAAGATTGGATATTGAACAGGGTTCGTCGCCATGGCCGTAACTGTATACTTTGAACTTAGAAATGGCGATAGCGTCATTTGGACGCTCTCAGGCAAACCAAGCCACTTCTTATGTAGTTTTTCTGCATCGCCTGTATCGATTTGATGACTTCGATATTGAGAAACGACCACTGAAAAATCGCATCTTCGCAGTAATTCTTGCATGGCGTAAGAGAAGAATCCTTGGGCTCTAGGGTTCGTAGCAGAAGCAAAGGCCTTCACAAGGACTTCTTGGAGGATGAACAAGACGAAATCGGTCGTGTCGACTGAGCCATCGAAATTGCTGAGGACAACGATTTCTTTCCGTTTCCGAACTGTTTCGACTCTGTTCGAATCGACGCAGCCGATCATACCTAAACATTCACCTGCGAGTCGTGCAACGTCTGTGTTGCTGTCATTGAATTGCACGCAAGCATCGAGGATTGCTCGAAGAAGCTCCCCGACGACCTTCTCCGGCTGCTCACTAACAGCTGACGCCTGTAAAAATTCCTGGTTCTTCTTGAGATAACTCGCAAGCTCTGTCAAGCCTTGAATTACAACGCTGGCATGTTCGTGGCTGATTCGCCGGCTGAATATCTGATACTCTTGCTTGACATCTGGTTTTGATCTCATCTTGACAAGCCGTTCCTCGCACGACTCCAGCTCGGGGATTTGAGCAAGAGACGGCAAAAGGTCAGCATTGACTCCCAGGGTTTGAAAGCGCTTGGTCAATAGATATTCGATCAACCTACGGGCGTACTCTCGTGTAGAACTGTTGAAGAGCTTCCAATGCTGGATGATGATGGCAAAGGTTGTTTCGAGCATGACTGAAACTTCTTCATCGTCGAAACTCCTGATCATAGTCCCCCATGCCTGAAAAGCCGCAGTGCGGAGGTGATCATTCGATAAAGCCGATTGCAAGCAGGCATGGATCTGAGGCAAAGCAGATCTAGTGTGACTCTTGCCTACCTTTACCAATTCCTCTATTCCTCTCAAGGACCGTTTCTTCTCGTTCGGAGACTGCCAAATGCGCGTATCGTTGACAAGTTCTGAGAAATGGGACATGATACCTAAGCTGTATTGTTCCAGAAACGCGCCAATTTTGTCCTTGCGTTGTTCGCCATCACTTGGGATGATATCGCAGTGTGCTGCTAAAATATTGAGAGCGTGTCGAACCTGCCATCACTAGTCAGCGATAATGTTTAGGCTCCTCATAGCATCCGCGAACAAGTCTTCGTTGGTCTTTGTCGTCATTTCCAGCGTTGTCCGTAGCAGCCACAACGAGCTTGCTTCGGCCGGGTGCAGCAGCGTCGTTCTGCGACGGAAACCAGGCAGACGAAAGACGGAGATTTTACGACGGAAACCAGACGGACGAGGGAGGGAGGGAGAGGTATAAAATAATGAACTTACTCTGGATTTCTTGCTGTCGTCTTCATCTCCAGCATTCTTCAACAATTCCACCGCTATCTCTATTGCGCCTATCCCAAGGCACTGGGCAAGGTCAATTTTATCAAATGCTGGCGATACACCTCGAAGAAGCCCCATAATAAACGTTTCGATATCGGGGACTGCTTGCACAAGGAGGAGAGGCATGATTGCAACCATATTCGAAATAATGGCCTTACTTGGGTCATCGTCTTCACGGGCCTGGGATATTTTTGTGATGATGTCTGTTTTCTTAGCCAGGACTAGCCATGGCAGAGTGTACGCCTGGGTTTCTATCAGAAACTCTGGCACGCTTATGGACAGCAATTCGGCCATCAATTGCACAGTCTGAGGACGATTTTGCAAATCACTGACGGCTGTGTGGGCAATAGTGCGCCAAAATGGACTAAACATTTGCCCAACAGGAATGCCGTGAGCTTCTGCGGTACTGAGTATTTCGGTGAATGCAAGTCCAGAGACTATCTGGTTCGTATGGCCCAAATATTCCACCAGCCTTAGGAGAGTCAGGTTTAGTTCTCGGTCTTTCGAAACTCTGGCTACTTGTCCCCATGTCAACACCCAAGTCTCGGCAAGGTGCGGTGCAGTTTCTCCAGACAATTGTCTCAAGATATTGATAGCATTGACTCTGTTTCTTTGCGTTACTTCGACGTCGACGTTATTTCCATCCCTTAGAAAGGCAGGAACAGTTCGTCCAGCAACAATCCGAAGTTCTCGAACTGAGCTACGGAGGGAAGTCAGACACCATTGACCCAGCGCCGATGACTCAAGATCCATGAACTGAGCCCCTTCGAAATGTAGGGCAAATTTTCGTACGACCATCATTGCCAATATGCGTGGCTTTCTTGACAATTCAAAGTCGGCGACTTTGAGGAGGGCAGACAATATGGCGACAGCCTGTGCTTCCACCTTCGCCATGTCAGCAGACTGCGCACCTGTACGTGTTGGATCAGCATGCACGGCGCTGACGGTCACGGACACTGAGACGGGAGAAGGGGCGGCGCGGCTGCTGGCGGCGTCGATGATGGGTTCGGTCTTGCTGCCGGAGCCGCATACGGTGCATTCAGGCTCGCCAAACTCTCCATTCTTGTCACGGAACACCGTTAAGGTATCAGCGCTTGCACACGGTATCATGCCCAAAAGCTTCAATGCTTTACAGCGATTTGTATCTTCGAGGTGAGAGAAGCAGTCTCTGTTCATCATCAGAATATGCAAATCATTTTAAGGAAGGAATACTGACGCTGCGATATGGCTCAATCCATCCAAATCTGTTGCTTTCTGGGCACCCAGCAGCATATATGCTTCTTCTGTGATCTCTTCCAATAAGCTTCGCGGCGCGATTTTGCGGCGCTTGGTTTGAGGGCTGCCATCATTATCATTGTCGACGCTAGGTAAATCTTTGAAGCAGAGACTCTGAAACTGCAATTCTAGTGCCTTATTCTCCAAAGCCGTAGGGACACTTTGAGGGGGTATGTTTTGGCACCTTTGACGTAGGAGGAGAATACAGCTCTACGGAACCAATATTAGTATCACATTGTTAAAACTGGCATATAGTCTCACCTCCAAATCAGCGTCACCAGGTGCTGCGGTCTGAGTCCCAAGCAAAATAGCCTTTTCTAAAACCGGAAGTAGGTTAACAGCTACAGCTTGCGATATAGACCCGGAAGCTTCACAAGCTGATGCCAGATCCAACAGAATGCCTGCAAATTTGACTCGGTCGATTACATCAGAAAATGGGGTGGAATAGGCAACAAGCTCTGAACAGAGATGGGCCAAAACCCGGTAACCTTTGCGATGGGCTGGAGCTTCGATGATCTGGCCTTGGGACAACACAAGTCTGTGAACTGCATCTACAGAGATGGAGCACGAATATATCTCATCTTGTTCGGTTTTGTACGCCGCTGACCTGGCAGCAGTTGTTCGAAGCTCGAGAAAGCTATCAAAAACCCATGCCATGTATCTGTGTGAAGTGCTCTCGTAAAGCTGGCCGTCAACAAAGGATGATAATGACAAGTCGGCCACAAGGGTCAATAGTTGCTGAGTATGATGAAATGAATCCGAGCCACCACGTAACTTATATGTGCATCCATTCTCGATAAGGCCCAATTGACTTGGAAGGGAGATGTCCTCTACGATAGTCGCCAGAGGCAGCGTTATAGTCGAAGTTGAAACCGCAGCAACATTGTGCAGCGAAGCATCGGCACAATGTCTCAAATAGCTGAAGAATTGCAGCCCGACTCCCCAAAATTCAACATCAAGGACCCTGGACAGGTCAAATGCAGTGTGGAAGAGCTCTTTCACTTTCGGCCACAGCTGTTCGCACCCTTCGTTTCCAAGAAGTCGAAGTAGCCTTGGCCATAACCATATCCATAGAGGCACTCCTCTCCCTGTCCGGACCAAGTCGTTCTGTGCCCCAACCTTTGTGAGGATTTCCGGCGTCTCTTTTATAGAAGTAATGAACAAGTCGAGAACTTGGGCGGCATCGTCAAGGACCCTTTCCTTCTTAGCAAATGGATCGCTTTCTTCGCTGCATACCGGACCCAAACGTGCTTTGGTCAGCACGTATACAACTCGATAGTTGTTTTCTGTTATCTCTTCAGCCGTTGTATGCTCATTCCGGGTTTTGTCGAACTCGGAGACTTCAGAGACTAGAAGTCCGAAGCTGTCCTGGGAACCTTGGAGGGAGGGTTTATGATTCCCCGAAAGTTTATTGACGAGTTTGGCAGCAAGAGTCGAGGGGGGCGGTTCAAAGGCACCGGGGTTGGTGTCCATACTGTCGCCATTTGAAGCTTGCTGTCCCGGTGGTATTCGTGATGGGTTGCCCATGATATATTTTTCCCCGGGCTCAAAATAGACGCGGGATAGGAAATCCCAATATTAATAACGGCGCAAGATCCATTCAGTAAATGACTGGTAGGCGTCGTGGGTCAGCCTGTGTTGTGCAATACCACCAAAAAGGCTGTTACGGTTCTTCAAGAGTCGTTGCTCGTCATATGCGGGGGACGCGGACGTGCTCTTAGTGAGTCGCGAAAGCACGTGATCTAAAATGCCCAGAGTTGACGGACTTGGTCTGTGCGGCGGCTTTTCCATTGAAGCCGGACCTTGACGACCATAATATCTATCGCTCTCTCATTGACATTTCCAATCGTCGTTGCCTGCATATCAGCCCGCGCCGTAAAGAAGTTTCATATTTGGCAAGCCGGCAAAATGGCCATTTTCCAGTCCAAGAAATTTCGACCCTCGACCCAAGCAAACACAATCGCAGCCAGGTACCGGAGTGCCCTGGCAAAGCACCCATTTGCGCTTTTTGGTCTCCCTTTCATAGCAACCATGGTCGCTGGGTCATTCTTTTTGACCCCGGCCACTGCGATCAGATACGAGAAACATGATAGACGAGTGCAGAGGGTTAGCAAAGATGAGGAGTTGGGGATTGGAAAGAATGCAAGGAGGGTCGATATGAAAGAGGAGTACTATGTAAGCTTCCCTGAAGATACCGTTGAAAGGAAGGATTGTTGGTTACAGGCATATACTGATTCGTTTACAGAAACTGGCCGCGAAGGACCTGGATGATTGGGAGCAAAAACGAGTTAAGAGATTGAAGGGAGAGCATGACGGAATTATCTGAAGAGGGACGCAGACACGACATTGTTTGCATACCGCTGAGATCAAGAGCAGCGAAGGTACGCCGAGCACGAGCGGGCCTGTTTGGTGGGGAACAAGACCGAACATCTCTGTTTTGAATTCCGAGAGTGCCACAACGGCCTTGGAGTGGCTGATAAGCCGAGTCCCAGCTCCATCACTTATGGTTCCAAGCCGGAAATATCCATAATATGCGTATAATATACCCAACATAGAGGCAAACTAAGATTTTGTTAACCTTCATCTTTCTCATGTGACATATTTTAAATCAGTCGCAAGGGTCTCGCTCAGTCTTACAAATACACACCAAGTGTCCAACATTTGCTGGGACTAAACTGGGATAGGGTGGGGCAATTCGTCCTGGTGCCTAGTTATGGTATATGGTATATATACGACATTTATTTCCATTCGGCCTCGCCATTTATTACACACTATATATTTTATGCTACGCAAGAATGATGGATTCTAAACTACCTGCCGTCTCTAGACATCCAACGCCACCACTCTCAGTCATCTCATCTACGGCGCAGGGTATAGACGACGCATCTATAAATGAATTGGCCAGTGGATTCACTGCCCTTCATCGAAGATGCATCATGGAGGACTCCACGATTGCAACGTTCCTACCTCCCCTCGATGACAACAAGATGAGGGATTTTTGGCTAGGATTGATCCAGCAATGTCGATCTGGCACCCCCGAGTCCGGGGAAAAGGTGATTGTGTACCTGGCGGAGGACGGCGCCATCAGCGGTGTAGCGAGTTTGTTACTTCCATGGAGCCAGACGGGGAACCATCGGGCGTGGGTGGAGAAGTTGATGGTTGACGGACGCCTTCGACAGCGGGGAATTGCACGGCGGTTGATGGACGAACTAGAGAGGATTGCTGTTGAGAAGGGGAAATGGATTTTGGTAAGTTGTCTAGTTGTTAGAGATTTGCAGTACTGATGGGAAGAAGCTACTTGACACTGAGACGGGGAGTAAGGCGGAGAAGGTATATCCCAAGCTTGGATATGTCGAGTATGGCACAATTCCGGATTACTCGGTGAGCCCTGAGGGACTCGTGCTGAAGAGTGAGACGTTCTTCTATAAAGACCTCCGTGTAGCAGCAAGTTGAACTATCGCAGTTCATGGATACGTATGTAGACAAACCAAGCATTATATTATATTTCCCACCGTCAAATTTTATGAAGTAAAACGAGAATAGGGCCAACGCATCGGTGATTCATGCGGTGAGAAATCGCGGTCAATGCAAAATCAACGCGTGGTCACGTGCCTACCCCTCAGGCCTCAGCGAAATCCAAAGGCGGTGACGATAACGTCACTAGCAAACGAACAACCAACTCACAACAGCCCGCCACCTACCCAAATAAAGGCTTCCAGTTCAGTATAGCATCATAGCTGACGCTTTCTCATATTCAAAATCATATCAACGAACCTCAAACCCTCTAAACCACCCCACAGCTTACCATGGGTTCCGTCGTACTCCCCCACCTACGCACTGGGTGGCATGTCGACCAAGCTATCATGAACGAGGACGAGCGACTTGTCGTCATTCGCTTTGGACGTGACTACTCTCAGGATTGCATGCGGCAAGATGAGGTGCTATTCAAGATTGCAGACAGAGTAAAGAACTTTGCTGTCATCTATGGTCAGTCACTTCAACGCTATCACAGTCATTAAGATTTGCTAACGATATTACAGTTTGTGACTTGGGTAAGTGTCCCCAGCTCGACATGCAGATATAATCTAACTCAGGTGTCTTTTTAGAAGAAGTGCCCGACTTCAAGCAGATGTATGGTGAGTAGCCCATATGCGCTCTCGTTTTGTGTATTTTCAGAGCTAACAACTGCCTTACAGAGTTATACGACCCCATGACAATCATGTTTTTCTTCCGAAACAAACATATGATGTGCGATTTTGGGACCGGAAACAACAACAAACTCAACTGGGTATTGGAGGATAAGCAGGAGCTCATTGACATCGTGGAGACTATCTACCGCGGGGCTAAGAAGGGTCGAGGATTGGTGGTCAGCCCGAAAGACTACTCTACGCGTTATAGGTACTAGGCGACGAACAAGCAGAGGCTTCATCTGTTTAATTTGATATGCGCTGGGGCTTTCGAAGATTCGCGGTATTCTGTTGTGGAATCGTCCATATTTCAGATGAAGTTTCGACAAGATACGCATCGACAGAGGGTCATTCAAAGTGTGGGAATACAGGTCAGGGCGTCCGGGTTACATCATGAAACGAGCACGCAATAAATCAACCCATATTCAAATGGATAGGACGGTGGTTACGAAATGGCGCCACAGCATCGTATAGCGAGACTACGGGGTGGACTTGGCAAATTCGAGGATGATGCGAAATAACTGTAAGGCCCCTCAATACATTCTCAAGACTGGAAGAGGAACTCAACAGTATTCAAGAAACGGCACTCTTTAGAATTTCAGGTTCTCGTTTATTGGAGCATACAGGAAGATTAGCCTTGAAAATAGGTATAAGATTCGAAACTATTGGGTCTTGCAGAATAAAATCATGCTTTCCCGGATGTCGCAGGTTTTCCATTTAACATGTGCCTATTGAAATATTTCAAACGCTGCCCCAACATCACTGCTCTATGAGTCTTTTGGGAAACATCGATATGTTTGTGGTCGTTGGCGCAAATAATTCTCTTGAAACTGTCCAAACGGCGGATATAACCAAAGTTTGGAGGGTTTATGGCAATGGAGTCTCATCATGATATTTCCACAGCAAACAGCTGAAGTTGCCCTACCAGCATCAATTACAAAAATGACATGCCCGTCGCCTGTCATGAAGGCAAGCCAGGCCTTTGCTTTCATTAAAATCCGCCATATCTCCCCCATATTTCCAGTCTGGCAAACGCCAGGCACTCATCCCAGATAACCAAGGCCAATCCACACCATCCTATCCAGCCGTGCATTGGCTCCCAGCAGATCTCTCTACGGCAATGTCTTGCCATTTCCAACCTTATGGGGCCAGCTGTGCATGCGATCCGAATCTATCACAACGGGGATACGAAAGTTTTGATCCCTACAATACCAGCTACTATTCAAATGCCCATCGATCCCATGGTGACGGCTCAGACTCCCATTCGAATATCCACCAATTCTATGGCGACGAAACCAACTTCCATTCGAATGCATACCAGTCCTTCGGCAACGATGCCAACTACCAAACAAATGCCTACCACTCCTTCGGTGACGGCGCCGGCACCTATGAGCACCCGAGCTTTGGACAAGACTTTGATGGTAGCGCACAATCCCCCTATTCATCGTATGGGCATTCTTACGGGTATCCTCAGCAGTATGAGCCGTACGCGAGCCCGTACCCGACACCCCCAGGACAATACGCGGAGCAATATAGTTGCGGCTACCAAGACTTCGATAGTTGCGGTGGCGGCTGCTGTAGGGACGACATGCCATCGACTGGTTACTACATGCCTGGCTACTATGAGTATCTTTGGCCGCCAGTGATGGTTGAAACCGTAGAGAATGTGGAGGAGTTCACAATGAAACGGGAGACCAGGCCGATGGCTAGATCAAAGACTAGAGGACCACGGAAGAGAGCGGGTGGAAGGCGTGGGAGGGAGTATTATGGGTCGTATGGGATGGGTGGATGCGGTATGATGTAGACAGGAGGTATGTCGCAGAGGCTGGCTTTCAAATTGTGGCCTACGACGGAAGACGACAGTCATGGCTCGGGTGGTGGGATTGGAATAAATGGGCATATGTACAAGTAGACATCCATACTAAGGGGGTTGCGGTGATAAATTCGTTGGCCTCAATACCAGATTTCTTATTTTATCCATCACGTGCATTCGCGTTGGATAACGCGTAATTTAGAGTCCATGCGGGACATCGTCGCGGGTTCACGACCACTCCGCTACATTGTTTTATTGACAAGCCACAACGAGCAACGGCAGCTTACGAAATCATGAAATGGAAATGCGTTCTTTAATATTTTGTCTTCGAAATTGATTGCCTTCGGGCCACATCCCTGCAAGCTATGGCATCACTTGTCCAGCACACCCCCATGGCGCCCCCCACAGCAATACCCCTCACACAGAACACCGCACCCGTGATTGAGTTTCGCTGCCTATTCACGTCCGATATCCGGCGGAAACAGAAGCGCTGGCAAGATGGTCGCCTCAAGTTTCACACCTTCAACAAACGGGTGATGGTCTATGACGAACGACTGAACTTTGTGGGTGATACGCACTGGCACGACCACCATATTGATGAAGGCGAGGAGCTGGAGCTAGATCGTGCCGCGGTGCTGGTCCAGGTTGCCGATTGTTTGGGGAGTAGGGATCAAGATTTGACAGAGTTACTGGATAAGCGCACGAAGCAGAGAGAGGAGAGGGCAGCAGTGAGAAGACCGAGTTCATCGCCAGCTGAGGTGCCATTTGACAACCTACGGACCGCAAGACAACCCACCCCCTACTCTAAACTATCGCAGAAACCGCTAAGCGCACTACTCGGGACACCAACTGGTCACCATGGAAGAGCCTTGCTTCCGACCACTTCGCCGTTTGAAGACAGGCAAGAAGAGCTGCGGCAAGAGAAAGACACGGAGGAACGGCCTTCGAAGCGTAGGAAGGCCGAGCCCACGTATTCGAAAGCCGGCTATGCGCAGAATTTAACGGGGGCTATGCTCGACCTGTCTTCGACGCCGCACAGTACGGCTCCTTTGCGGCGAGAGCCGTTATGGTCCAGGACTTCAAGAAGGCAGGAGGGAACTGAGGGTTCTAAAGAGGATTCCCATATGTTTATGAAGGAACCTCAGGAGCCATCAAAACACGAACGGAGGCAGAGGCAGCCGCCTGAAAAGAAGGTCAAGTCCGGCTTTGCCCAAACCTTGACCGGAGCTGTTTTAGACCTATCGTCAACTCAGAATACGAATGCTTTTCTACGTCACCACCTTTCCTCCACACGAAACGTAGAGAGGGAAGCAAATAAGAATCAACCCGACAAAGGAGAGAACGAGCGGTCGAGAAACGAGCCAGTCCGGCCAAGTGTAGTCCAAATGCCCCTCGTTGAAAAGCACAGTACAAATCAAATGAAAGCTAAAAATAGCACGGGGCTTCTCAATAAGGGTGCAACAGGAGAATCATCAGTCACTGCTACAAAAGGGGGGCAGGCCATATCTGGCGGAGTACAGCAACGAGATGCTGTTGGCACCTCTGATGAGTTTCCAGCTATTGATGACGACTTTATTGATATTGATGACATAGAGCAGGCGTGTCGTTCCCGGAATTCTCCAATAATAAGCAATAGCAATGATGCCCACGAAGGCAGCAGCGATTCGCATGCGATAGCTATCTCCCCGTCTCCAGAAATTCCGTTACCAGAAGAATCTCAGAGACCAGTAATTATAGCGCCTGTGGCTGTTGCCGAGCCTGCCCCAGATGTGACGATTGGCCCGTTCGAGACAGTTGGCTCCATCCGCCTTAAATCCAGACCAAAAAGGAAGATGCTACTTTTAAACGATAGCAGACATGCACAACCACCTTCCATCCAGGCTGCCCCAAGGTCTACTTCGCCAGCTGAAGATATTGCCCCAGAACAGTCACAGGCAACGAAGAAACTGGATGAATTCCATGCACAACAGAAAGAACAGCTGAGAGCACGGGCTGTGAAACGTAAAGCCGCTGTTGAACAGGACGACGATGGTGCATCTGAAGCTGATAATGCATCTGATAGAGGTAGAGAGCTTGCCAGTAAAGTTGTCGACGCTTTGCCGTCCAAGCCAGATATTTATATCCCCAAAGTCCCCAAAGAAACTCTATCTCACCAACCACAATCGGAACGAAGAGTACGACAAGATGTGGTTGAAGAGCTTCCCCCTCTTCCAACCAAGGTCACTACAAGTCGAAACTCACGTCGATCGCCGGAACCAGTACCTCAATCCTCGGAGCCAGCATTCGAACAGCTGAGGACTGTCGCTGATAGACTCGCATCGGGCGAGGGCGTGGCATTACAAACTACTTCCGTTAAGCCACATGTTCCAATGATACCAGAGACGGCGGTAGAAGTGAAAGCTCCTCAAACTAGGACAGCGGATGCGAAAGTTTCTCGACCCAGATCTAGTGGCAGGAGACGGTCCGAGGTCTCTCCAAGTGAAACTACTGCAATAACGGCGACTACATCTTTGCCGAAAGATCTTCCCGTCGAGGCTGCCGCCAAAAGACCCCAAATTACAAAACCCCAACTGCTGAAGACCAGCAAAACGGCTCGCAGCAAGATAGTTGTAGGCTGGGTAGGTCCTCCCAAGGAGCCGGTTGTGATTCAAACACGCTCAGCCCAGGTGCCACAGAGGTTTGAAGCAAGCGACGTCGGTCGAGCTGGGGCTCAGCGCAAGATTGCTGCACAGGACGTTGAAACGTCCCGAGTTGTCTCTGCGAAGGCGCAGCCGCTACAGGGTGTTTCATTGGGACGAAGACCGATTGCGAGAAAGAGCGCGGGGAAGGTGGCGGAGAGTGGGGGTCCTGCAGTGCGCAGTGATTCTGGACCGTGGAGTCGCGAGGCATTTGATCTGTTTGATTGGAGACCTGATGAGGTTGGCTGAGACTATGGACGGGCCTGGACTGTTGCGCAGGGGCCGCCACGAATTACGATCATCACGATTCTGGGTCTGGAACATCAGACGGGCTTTAGCTTCTACATAATAATAATAAGCATTGGAGCCACATATGTCATTGAGCCCTTTGTCGGGTTCCAGCTGGCAGGTCCAGGGCAGTGTCTCGCACTATATCCATGTCACCGGTCAAGGCAACCGGCGCTGAAATGCTGTCGCTGCTGGTGATCATAAACATATTTGTGAGGGTAACTGGCTGGTGGATGATGACGGAGTATTTGCTGTTCCACATGGTGCAGAATCCGAGAGTCTAGAGCAGCGAACTGTGCTCCATACTGTGGCACTTTATGCCTTGGACTGTGCATTCTGAGCTATGCTCGTCATCGTATACTCCGCTCTTTTACACAGTACCTGCAAGGTAGTGTACTGTATGAAGTATGCCCTGTACAGCTGATTGATTAATTGGCAGATCACACATTACAGTATGTGCAGTTCAAGTTCAGTATTGTACAGAATTGTACACAATTGTATAATGAGCACGTTGTGAGAAATACAAAATTGATATTGATACTGACTGAGTGAGTGAAAGGCGGGATGACGAGGTACTGTCGATCACCCGTCGCCGTTCCCACTGGGTAAAGTTGGTTCGCGAGTACTCGCAACTCCCATATTGCGAACCATCGCAAAGACGCCCGATTGCGCGCACCACGCACCTGCGTGGTTCGCCTTGATTCCCCCTCTCATATTTCACAAATACAAAAAAGCGGTCGCCACGCATATTTACACTGCACATACGTAAATTCATCCTCGCAAAGGTAACCCAAGCTCTCATTCATATATATATCTATCTCTTTACCCCTCTCTCCCTTTCTCTTGTTCTCTCCCGCGCCATCCTCGTCCTCTCTACAGCCCGCTGAGCGAAAGTGCGATACAGCCTTCCCAAACCACCAGACACACTCCAGGCTCGCAACTCAAGAAAACTATTCACCATCGAGCATCCGACTTCATCCACAGGTCGCATACCAAGTATCGTTGTACGACATCTCGTCAGAGTACACTAAACGCCGAATCCATCCAGACTCCAGCCGTGCCGATGGCCCAAGACGATATCCCGATGCGACTTTGCCTCTGACAAGCTACGAATTTATGAATGCGTCACAGGTTTCCTCGAAGCATACTTGAATCTATTTCCTCCATCCATCCTCGACTCCATACTCACATTTCGCCTGTCGGGCAGGCGCACAGCGCACTCGATCCTGCTCCGTCTCTATACCTGGCCATCATCCTGCCCCTCGCCGAAAGACCGGACGTCCTACTACCCTCCCTCGCGGATTCTTCACGTCTCCGGATCCCCGAGCCTAGCGAAACTGTTTGAATATAATATACACCTGTGAGACACACAACCAACGACATCATGTCTTATAACTCGAGAATTCCCTCCATCTCTCTACCTGCTCGAAGGCCTTCAAATCTTCCTCACCGCCCGGGAGCGAAGCGGATTGAACAACACAAAGTCAGAGAGGTCCGCGAAAAACTACGCCGATATCGCATGGCTGTGAAACTACAAGACGTTGCTGTCCCGACCAGCCTCGAGTCCAGCTCGCCCTTCCAAGCAAGCCATAGCTCCCAGGGATCGTTGTCATCTGCCTCGCGAACGTTTCCGCCCGCTCTGAGCGAGGCATCGTACGCGACGAGCCACACTGATTACACAGTTGTATGGAGTCAGCAAGATGGGAATTACCTGTCGGAGCCAACAAAAAAGGCACTCTGCCCGGCAATGAAGGCCCAGAAGGCGCTGATCCGGTACCTGGGGAGTTGCTTGGGTGACTGCAGGAAGAGGAAAGTGAAGGTATGCATAACCCGCCCTACTCGTTCTTGTCTTCGATGCAAATACTAATGCACACATGCAGTGTTCTTTGTCCCATCACGCCCTAGAGGATATCCTAGACGGAGATCACGATGAACAAAACGAAGCGGACGTCCAGTGGGCCCTGGCTTACGACTCTGAAGCAAAGGCGTCCGATCTCCTTTCTGGGGTTCATCAAATTGAAGAGGATGTAATAAGGGAAGAGCAGAAATCGTCGATTTTGCAGAACATCGATAATGCGGCAAACAAGCTTGATATTCACACGACACCAGATCACATATACCCAAGCACAATCAACGAAGGTGACTTCGAGGACTCACTACTAGAGCCCGAAGAGCTCGCTCAATGTAGCCCTCCCCACCCCAGCAACCCATTTCAGTCGTTCGACCCCCCGTCCATGCCACGACGGCAATTCAGCACCCTCAAAACAGATCGAACATATCTGCTGGCGACGGAGATAGAGGCGTTGGGCCTCAGCGGGCCATATCACTATTACCTATGTCTTTGCAACCCCGCAAGTTGCCAAGGCACCTTCAGCTCACCACGAGAGCTACTAGATCATACGCAACGCTATCACCCGGGCTTCCCGCCGATGGCCTTCGACCCGATGAGACTGGTATGCCTAGATTGTATGACGTTCTGTGCTGAGCGGTCAAGTTCTGGGACCTGTCCGAATCCGCAGTGCTCATCACAGCGGGAGCCAGTCGTGAATATCTATGGAGAGTTTTACCTGCCAGGCGAAGTCTCCTGGGTGGACGATGAGAACGCCTTGATGGGGTCTATGGCGTACGGGACATATAGCCCCTCTTTTTACTGATTTAGGTTTGATTTAGGTTTGATTTATGGCATTTGCAGGTTTCTCACGTTGGCGCGTTTTATTTAGATGGTTGGGATTTCACGCTGTATGGATGATGGATAATGGATAATGGATAATGGATAATGATCTGTTTTATATATTGGACATGCAGGCATGGGCTGGCTGGACCACGGGGCGAAACAAGATACCCATCATGATATAGGAGGCTAGCATTGGCGGCGCCTCGAGCAGTTTTCGGGATGTATTTTGACATCCGCTCTGCAGCATATTCAGGGATTTTTGGATAATCCTTACCTTTGAACCCTTGGAATTGTGTTGAGATATTTTTGAGACCCTGAGTCGAACGCCACGTGGAAAGCACCCCTATGCGGGCATGATTCTCATGATTCTGGATGGATATCCTGGAAAATGCATCAATGGAGAACAGCAACTATGCATGCCTCGCCTGTTGAAAATTCTCAGCCTCCCGAGCCAGGGGTCCAGAGTCGAGCATATAATGAACGCTCCTCCCACTTGTAAATAATTATAGAGATATAGAGAATATAACCTATCGGACAAATATTACAACTGGTTATGAGCCCGGAGGGTGCTTATATAAGCTAAGTCCAAGCCTTCATTCGCATGCTTGACCAATGAAAACATCTAACCCTTGCATATGAAACCATATTGCTTTTTGTAGGCTGCAATGAAATCGGAAGGCAGACCACGAGTCTGACTTCAAGACTGCCTGGAAGGCAAATCACAGGTCTGACCACAAGTCTGACTTAAAGGCTGTCTACAAGGTAGAACGGATGGCAGACTGGAAGTCATTTTTGAAGGAGACCAGAATACTAACAACCATGTTTAACGCTTTTGGTTATTATGCGAACAACGCTGGGATACATAAACAAAAGGGCTTCCTGCTCCTAAGTCTCCAGTAGAGATACTTCAAAAACACATCATGGCTCCAAATGCCCTCGAACAAAACACCAAAACTGGTTATCCATTAAGCCTTGTGCCATTCCTTGATGGGCCAGACGACTGGGAAAGCTATCAAAGCGGCATCCAAACATACCTGGTACTTAACCAGCAACTCGAATGGCTCGAGGACCATGAAATCAAACCAATTGGGGCTGTCGCTGAAAAAGAATGGAAGAGAAAACACCGTCTTGCTATTACAGCTATGAGAGACCGAGTCAACTATAACGCCAAGGACCTGACGGGCGGATTGGAATCCTACCAGGAAGTCTACACTGCCTTGGAAAAGAACTTTCGGCCAAGCGGCGATGGCACCTTCATTGAGCTCTCTGAGAGATTCTTTAATATCACTCTCTTCGAGTATAAGGACATCGAAGACTATACAAAGGCCCTAAAGAAGGTTCGAAACCAACTCTCATCTCTGCATGTCAGGATCCCCGAGCCCCTTGTCATTCAGCGATATCTTAAAGGCCTCGGATCAGCATACAACACCTTCCACACGTCGTTTACGACTAACAATCAGATCCTGCCTGATGAGAATGGAGAAGGTGCTGTCACTTTCGACTTTGTCTCCCTGAAAGTCAAAGCAGAAGAGAAAGCTCTCGCCCAGAGGGAAGCAACTCAAGTACAAGCGCTGGCAGCACGGGCAACTACAGCCACTCCTACAAGGGACACAGCTCTTGCAGCGTCGGAAAACACCAAACTCATCGAAGCCCCATGGTGTACTCACTGCAACAAATCCTACCATACAAAGGATAACTGCTTCGTGCTGCACCCACGCCTAAAGGGGAAGTCTAACAACCGAAATTCGCGCTTTGGACAGAAGAACAAGAGGCAAAAGCGGGACGATGATGACTCGGATGACCCCGTCGCAATGATCGCTTCACTGGGAATGGCTGCATCCTCAGACGATACGAGTAACTTGTTAGCCACCCAGTGGGCTATTGATACGGCCTGTTCTCACCATATTACACACTCCAAAGCCCACTTCATCAAATATGAGCCACTTACTACTGGAGGAGCGATAATTGAGGGGCTTGGAGGCACATCTTGCCCAGCAATCGGCCGAGGAACCGTTGGGATTCGTTGCACCATTAAGGGTAAATCGCGAGCCGTTCATCTAACAAACGTATACTACGTTCCTAACTGTAAAGTCAACCTTATATCAGTTGGACAACTCTTCAAAATTGGTGCGGATGTTAGGTTCTCACCCGAGAAATGCAAAATCCACACCAATGACAAGACCTTGACAGCCACTGGGCGCAACGGAATCTGGCTTTTGGACACCACTATGAAATAGCAACTATCGCTGTCGACCCGGGAAATCAACCAAGACACTCTCCGAGTCTGGCACAACCGACTTGGCCACCTGGGAGAAGAGAATATCAGGAAGCTAGCTGATATGTCTATGGAGATCAACCTTTTAAAACCAATTCTCGATTCTAATCCTTGCGACACCTGCTCTCTCACAAAACTCCATTCAAAGCCTCATAAGAACCCAATCCAGCCTGGCCAATTACCTCTTGAACTTATCTACTCTGATGTACTCGGGCCGTTCACTCTAGGCTGGGAAGGATCCAAATACATCGTTACTTTCCTTTGTGATGCTACCCAACTTTCTGAAGTTTACCTCATCAAACACAAAAGCGATGTTTTTAATTGCTTCAAGAACTTCAAGCAAAAGTATGAAACACCAGACAGACTCATCCGCCACATCAAAATCCGTCGATTTAGGACTGACAATGGTGGAGAATACTCGTCCCAGGAGATGGCTGATTACCTCTTTCAACACGGCATTACTCACGAATTCACGGTTCCTGGAAACCCCCAACAAAATGGCGCATCTGAGAGGCTTGGGGGAATTATCTGGGAGAAAGCAGAGTCTTTCCTCAAACTTGCTGACTTCCCAGCCAAATTCTGGCCCGAAATGGTCAAAACTGCCAATTATATACGAATGCGGAGCCCTCAAGCACGTGTACAAACCACGCCGTATGAAGCCTGGCATAAAAAGCCCCCTAGATATTCTCACCTCCGCACTCCGTCAAAACTGCCAATTATATACGAATGCGGAGCCCTCAAGCACGTGTACAAACCACGCTGTATGAAGCCTGGCATAAAAAGCCCCCTAGATATTCTCACCTCCGCACTCTGGGTACAAAATGCTGGGCCATTAGACGACTCCGGAGCAAGCAAAGGGACAATGGAAT
>JPKE01000944.1:0-12510 GCA_000750995.1 Pseudogymnoascus sp. VKM F-4520 (FW-2644) | reverse complement strand
AAAAAGGCCGTGAAAGAGGATAACAGGTTAGATAACCAGTAACAAACAACAGAAAATGCGAGGCTCAAGAGAAATGTGTACGGTATGCTGATGAAGAAGTTGGACAAAGCGAACTCAGTAGCATCATATAAGCCATTGCGAAAATCCTGTATAAACTGCATGTAGTCTTCGATGAATGCCGGCCCATAGATGATCGCGGAAAGCGAAATAAAACAAGTGGCAAAGTAGAGCTCGCTGATCAAAGACTGAATCGACTCTTGGTTATGATCGAGGCGAATCCACACAGTGCCTATCAAAATGGCAAAGCTAACAGAAAAACCAAGTCGAATGCCATATGCCATAGGGTCGCGATAAGACTTGACAAAGCTGCGATGGAGCAACGTCGCTGTCCGATTGCACATACTAGGCCTGTTGCTCGACTCGATGTACAAGCATTCAGCTGCACGCTCAGCGCCTAAAATTGCGTCATGGATTTCCTTGCTGGCAGGAGATGCTTGCCAGGTGGACTGCAGCTTATGAAGTCGCCGCGATGCAGCTGCTTTATCTTGTGCAAAGTCGATATTGACCAGCTCGAGAAGAAAGTCAGTAGGACTCACACGCTGTGCGATGTCGACGCCAATGTCCATGTAATACTCATTGACATTGGATACGGAGCCGAAGTAATGTGGCTTGCCCGCAGCAACCAGCAGTAATTTGTCAAAAAGGTTGAAAGTTGATGTGGAGGGCTGGTGGACGGAGCAGATGACGATGAGATTATTGCGCCTTGCTGTGGCCCGTAGGTACTGAACAACCTCAAAGCTAGCCGCGGAATCGAGCCCAGAGGTTGGCTCGTCAAGAAACAGGATCTTGGGCGAAGTTACAAGCTGTCTCGCGACCGCCAGTCGCCGCTTTTGACCATCTGAAATGCCCTTGCGCAATAATGTTCCGATGACTGTATCAGCCTGGTGAACGAGGCCGAATGACTCGAGGACGGCATTTATCTGGAGCAAACGCTCATCTCTCTTTAAAGAACTGATTTTCTCAGTCAGCATATAGCTTCTGTCTAACTGCACTCACGTAAATTCTAGGGTGTGAAGATTCTGCTTACGTAGCGAGCCGCGAAGTAAATGACAGAGTCTCAAAAACGGTTAGAGCTCCAATGAGCGCATCTTGCTGTTCGACAAAGCAGCTAATTTGGCGAAATGCGGACTGTGTGACAGAATTTCCATTGACAAGAATGCTCCCATCAATGCTTCTGTATTTGGTAGGCCGCCTGGCTAGAACATTCAAGAGAGTCGTCTTGCCGCTCCCTGAAGGTCCCATCAGCGCGCAGCATTCCCCTTGTTATATACATCAGTTTCTTTGGTTCCCGAGAAGTAACGTAAGAGAGCCCTGACAGGATGAACGAACCGGCATTTACTATTCCTTCGACATTGTCCACAATAGTTTTTGATTGCTTGGTCTTGCGATCGTTCACAGTAACAGTAACACCGCGCCAGGTAATATTCCGGACGCTGGTGTTTACCAACTGCTTCTGAGCGACGGGACGCTGCTCAAGGTCCATGTTATTGATTGTTTGAATTTGAAAAGCTGCGACCATGGGAGGCAATGGGTGATTTCTATTAAATGTCCCAGCAGTGCCATAAAACGGGGGGGAAATTTCCGGGTAATGATTGAGAACTTGACCGCTAGGAGTGGGGTGGGGCGGGCAGAGCACTCGATGCTGAATTGTCTCAGCATCTAAAGACTAGTCCAACTGCAGTGCAATAATTACGAAATGCTTATCAAAAGAACTTCATAGATGCTGATGAGCCATATACGACGCTGCTTTTTGTTTTCCGTATTTCGTTTGTGACCATGGCCCCTGTAGTCGTAAATAAACGGTGTGTAGTAGCGCTTAAAAACGAGAGACGATTGGCTCATTTTGATACTGTCTTAGAAGGGTACATGACCCTGTTTCCTGAACGTTAGAAACTGACTTGTACAGGTAGTCTACGTGTCATTTATTTTGATTCTAACGACTGTTAAGACGACACGTCTAAGACAAATTGCGGATGAGAAAGGGATACGTTGCAGTATAGAGGGGCTGTCTGAGTGTCTGAGTATAGTGGGCAAAGCTAACGAAAGTCATTTATTAGACGACACGTCCAAGACAAATTGCGGATGAGAAAGGGATACGTTGCAGTATAGAGGGGCTGTCTGAGTATAGTGGGCAAAGCTAACGAAAGCCATTTATTATTAGCCCGGCCATCTGACCGTAACAATACAGTTGGCTGTCTTACATCAAAAAATATTCATTATTGGCTTGCAGTTCTTTGCCATATCAGGGCACACAACGCTTCTAGCTAATCAACAGGCGAGCTGAAAGTCTAAAACCTATATAATACAGCCAATAACTAAGAGTCAAAACAGTAAATATGCAATAGGGTACACTATTCATGTCTCGCTATGTGTGTATCTAACCAGGGCATGTACCTGTTCTCCAACGATCCTACATTGCACTCCAGAGACAAAGTAAAAGTGGCCACCCCAATAAGTAGAGATTATATATTGCACTGAGTCTACTCTCGCAAGTGCTTTGCAACCTGATCCTAACCTGTGATATCTTCTGCGATACTATCAGAACTCAATAAGTCGTATAAGCCTGTCGTCTGCATCGAATTCCATACAGCTACAAAGTAAAAAGCAACAATGGTATCACTAAGAGACCCAGTGCCACCGATTGCCATTGTCGGCATGGGGTTAAAGCTTCCTGGGGGTGTTACAACCCCAGAAGAGTTCTGGAGTCTCTTGGTTAATAAAAAGGATGGCAGATGCCGAGTTCCCGGGGATCGCTATAACGTGGAAGCATTTTATGACGGTACATCGCGCCGTCATTCAGTCGCCTCCGACCATGGATACTTTCTCCAAGATACGAACCTCAAAAGTTTTGATGCCGCCTTTTTCTCCATGAACCGGAATGAGGTGGAGAATCTCGATCCCCAGCAACGCCTCTTGCTTGAAGTTATTTGGGAGTGTATGGAGAGAGCTGGGCAAACTAACTGGAGAGGTGCCAACATTGGCTGCTATGTTGGTGTTTTCGGAGAAGATTGGCACGACATGATGGCTCAAGACACCCAGACGTTGTCAGGATTTCGTATTGGCGGCTCCGGTGATTTTTCTCTCTCAAACCGAGTCTCTTACGAGTACGATTTGCAAGGACCTAGGTAATCTACAACACGCCCCTCTCGCTGAAATTTATGCTCTTGCTAACCACCTGCGGCCACTAGCATGACAATCAGAACTGCATGTTCTTCCTCGATGATTGGTCTTCATGAGGCTTGTCAGGCTTTATATAATGGCGAATGCTCAGGGGCAATTGTGGCCGGATCGAGCTTAATTCTCAGCCCATCTATGACCATTGCAATGACCCAACAGGGAGTTTTATCTCCTACCGGCTCCTGTAAAACTTTTGACGCAGCCGCAGATGGTTTTGCTCGGGGTGAGGCTGTCAATGCAGTCTTCATAAAACTCCTTGACGACGCAATTCGGGACAACGATCCCATCCGGGCTGTCATTCGCTCTACAGCGATCAACTCAGATGGAAAAACACCGGGAATAAGTGTTCCAAATTCAACAAGCCAAGAAGCAGTAATCCGAAGGGCTTATAACGTTGCTGGTATTAGCGACATGTCTGAAACACCTTTTTTTGAATGCCACGGCACCGGTACTCAGGTTGGAGATGCGGTTGAAACAACTGCAGTCGCAAACGTCTTTGGTGAATGTGAAACGTACATTGGGTCGGTAAGCAAACACTCTTCGATATAACCGCACCAAGTAACGCAGTTGCTAATGGTAACAGGTTAAGCCAAATGTTGGCCATTCGGAGGGTGCATCTGGAATAACCAGTTTGATCAAGGTCGTTCTAGCTTTGGAGAATGAGATAATACCGCCTAATATTAACTTTTCCAAGCCAAATCCAAAGAGTAAGCTCTCCTTTTTCTCTTCTATTCATAATGCAGTGTTGCTGGCTTACTCTAGCGTATAGTCGCGTTTCAGAAAGGAAAACTTCATGTGCCAGTAGAAGCAATTCCATGGCCTAGCGACCGACATGCTCGAGTCAGTATAAACTCTTTCGGAATCGGCGGAGCAAACGCACACGTAAGTACTACTGAGAGAATTCTTGATATTTTGTTAATTATGATGGGCTAGGCTATTGTGGACTCAGCTGCGTCGTTTGGCATCTATACTCCAAATGATAAGCTCTGTAACCTCGAGAACTTGAATGGACATCTCAGCAAGGGCGCTGATAAGTATTCTAATGGAATCTCCAACAGCGTATCTAACGGGTCCTTTTTGCTTCCCATCTCCGCGAACAATTTAGAGTCGCTTCGGATACGGGTGGAGGATCTATGCTGCTACCACGGATCTCAACCCGGATCTCTCGCTGGTATTGCGCACACCTTAGGCGCCCGTAGAGACCATCTACTCTATCGAGCGTTCTGCATTGCAACGCGTAGTGCTCGGACACTGAATTTTGAGAGCTTTCAAAAAAAACTCACTGGTGCTGTTGAGGTGGTTTTTGTTTTCACTGGTCAAGGTGCGCAGTGGGCCGGGATGGGACGAGATCTTATCCAGAGTTCCTCATCATTTTGTGATGATATTCGAAGGATGGATAAAGTTCTGCAAGACTTGCCTGAACCGCCGCATTGGACGATTGAAGGTTCGTACTTCATGCTTCCACATAATACAAGACTTTCTCGTGCGCGAATACATATGCTAATCATATATACTAGCCATTCTCAGCTCTGAAGATAACGGGGACTTGATTAATAAGGCTGAATTCTCTCAACCTCTATGTACCGCTATACAGGTTGCCCTTGTGAACTATTTTGCCAAGTGCAACGTCACTCCGAGTGCCGTTGTTGGTCACTCCAGCGGCGAAATTGCTGCTGCCTATGCCGCTAGAGCGATTACAGTGGCTGAAGCCATACTAATCAGCTATTACCGTGGGCTTGTGACAAAATGCGTGACCCAGAAGGGTAGCATGGCTGTTGTAGGCTTAAGTCGAGAGAGTGCCTCGGCCTACCTTGCCAATGGCGCGACAGTGGCATGCGTGAATAGCCCAATGAGCACAACAATCTCAGGCGATGAAGATGCTATCGAAAAATCTCTAGAGGCGATCAGGGCTGAAGACTCATCCATTTTTACTCGGCGACTGCATGTTGAAATAGCATACCACTCACGTAAGACATTGGCTCCTCTCAAGTTTTATTGACAGTAGTCGCTAACTAGCTTGTTCTAGACCATATGCGTGAGGTTGGAGATCAGTACGAAGAGATGGTGAAGCCACATTTATCTAGTACCGCTGGAACTGCTGTTCCTTTCTACTCGAGCGTGACGGGCCAACGTATCACACCTACGACCCTACAGGACCCAGCCTACTGGAGAAGCAATCTCGAGTCTCCCGTTCTCTTCAGCAGTGCCGTGAAAGCATTGCTGAATGATCTGCAGCATAAGGTTCTTGTTCTAGAGGTCGGGCCGCATTCTGCCCTACAGGGTCCCCTCAACCAAATATTTCGGAAACGCTCCGAAGCGGTGCCTATATATATACCCACTTTGATAAGGGGCAATAATTCCACCTCCTCGGCACTTAGAGCTGCTGGCCAGCTGTATGTGCACGGCTGTGCTATACACTTCGCTTTTATCAACCCGTCGACCCACATTCTGACCGACCTTCCTAATTATCCTTGGGACCACAAGTTGGAGTTCTGGAATGAAAGTCGCATTTCACTGGGCTGGAGGCACATGAAGCACCACAATCATGAGCTACTTGGTTCAATGTGCATTGGCGCCAACAATACAGAGCCGATGTGGAGGAACCTGCTCCATATCTTTGATATCCCTTGGCTCAAAGACCACAAGGTAGTAGAGGATATCATCTTTCCATGTGCTGCGTATATCGCAATGATTGGCGAAGCCATAAGACAAATGACTGGGTCTGAGGTCTATACAATACAGAACCTGGTCATAAACGCCGCTATGGTATTACAGGAGTCAGAAACTATCGAAGTTATAACCACAATGAAGCCCAATCGACTGACGGATAGTGCTAACTCATCGTGGTTCGACTTTTCTATATCCTCCTTTAATGGCGCAACCTGGACCCGACATTGTATGGCTCAAGGAAAGGCAGGTCAGACGGACTTGCCTCTTAGAGAACCAATCACTTCATATCCCCGTTTGGTGTCCACAGGCTTTTGGTATGAGCGTCTAAAGCACTTAGGTCTAAACTATGGGCCAAGCTTTCAAGGAATGAAGGAGATTTCCGCCCATACAACGGAAACTGTAGCTACTGCTGCTATCTTCGACGACGAGAATGAACATATGTCCAAGTACGCCGTTCACCCGACTACTATTGATCTCTGTTTGCAGCTATTTACAGTTGCTATTACTAGTGGTGTTGCCCGCCGCTTAGATGCGCTTGCCATCCCGACTTCAGTAGGTCACATCTACGTAAAGAAGCCCGCCAGTGGCAACTTGGTTGCTGAGGCCACCGCGCGTGTCAATAGCAGTGGCTACATCAGGGGCGAAGTCGTAGCAGTTGCGAAAGGAAATGAAGTCAACATTCGTCTTGGTGATGCAAAATTCTCTCCGTTGAGAGGCGATCAGCACAATAATATCGACTCTATTGCTGCAGCTCGCCTAGTTTGGCGCCCAGACATTGACTTTCTTCCCCCTGCTGACCTTATGTGTCATTCCGTAGGCACACGCGAGATTCCGCTGCTGGTTGAAAAAGTTTGCGCACTCTCGATTCTACGAATCGTGGAATTGCTGCCGTCTCTGGACATCCCACCGGGTTACCTAGTTAAATTTTCATCCTGGCTGAATGAAGAAAAAGATCGTATGGCCAGAGGTGAGTGGAATTGCCTAGTGCCAGAAGCACAGCAATATATCTCGCTCGACGGCGAATCTAGAGACGCTCTCTGCAACAGTGTGAACGCAGAACTCGAATCGATGGGCAACCAATACGCAATGAGCTTTACTCGCGCCATGGCCTTACTCTCGGACCGTGACCATGTTCGAGGTGTATTCGAGGGAAAAGTTAATCCGTTACAAGCAATGACCCATAGTGGTGGGCTTTCAGCTGTATATGACTTTAGCCAGGGCAGAATGATACTCGATGAGTTTCTCTCTCTTTGTGCTCATGCGCAACCAACCTTGAAGGTGCTAGAAATCGGAGCAGGTACAGGTAGAACCACGGAGAGCATCCTAAAGGCTTTGGTATCAAAAGGCGGAGTTCACACGTACTCCCAGTACACTTTCACTGATATTTCCCCTGATTTTTTTGCGGCTGCTAAGGAACGATTCAAGGAGTATCCTGGGCTGAGTTTCAAAGTGCTGGATATTTCAAAAGACCCAGCCGAACAAGACTTTGATCTTGGTGCTTACGATTTAATCGTAGCCTCTAATGTATCCCTCTATAAGAAATGCCCGAATAGTTATGATACTAGCTAATTCGTCTACATAGGTCCTTCATGCTACTCCCTCGCTTCATCAGACCCTGCGGTATGTGCGGTCGCTTCTTCGATCTGGTGGCCGCTTGTTCCTCCAAGAACTAGCCCAGCGTAAGAACATCTCCTGTATATGTCACTCCTTAAACAACACGGTATACTGACATATCCTTGATAGCTTTAGGATGGCGCTGCATCCATTTCGTCATGGTACGTCGCTGTATTTTAATAACTATCCGCTCTTCATTCTCCCTTTTTATTCCGCTTTGATCCGGACTAATCTAATCGTTGTATCAATAGGGCCATTTGCCTGGTTGGTGGCTTGGTGAGGAAGGCAACCGGGCGAACGAGCCGCTGGTATCCGCTGAGCGATGGGACCTCGAGCTTCGCAAGGCCGGATTCTCAGGAACTGACGCCGCCGTTTATGACGATGAATTTCCTTACCATATGACTGTAAACATCGTCGCCAAGGCAGTCGAGCCAATCTCACCCACAAAATATGTCACATTCTTATATAACGAGAGGAAGCACAAGTTTGCATGTGAGCTCGCGGGCCACTTTGAGAAGGCCGGGATTCAGGTCAATTGGAGCAAGATAAGTGATCTACAACATTTTCCAGACCAGGATATTATTTCGACTCTTGATATCGAAGGCCCCTATTTCCATGATATTTCAGCAACAGATTATGAAATTTTTATGGGCTATATCTCAAAGCTGCGGACAGGTATGCTGTGGCTTACTAGGCCAGCTCAGCTTCATTGCGTTGATCCTCGGTATGGGTTGGTCATTGGGCTCGCCCGCACCATCAGGTCAGAGCTCTCACTTCAGTTTTCGACTCTAGAACTTCAGAACCTAGATGCCACAAGTGTAGAAGCAGTGGTTGCTGTCTATCAGAAATTTCAGGGCCGCTCTCCGTCCTCTGACTATGAAGTTGAGCCGGAATTTGCAGTGCATGACGGTATCGTTCATACTGGGCGCTACAACTGGACATCAGTATTGAAAGAGCTGGAACCATTGCCACATGAGGATAAGCCGAAGTGTCTAGCCATTGGCCAGTACGGACTAATTGATTCTTTACATTGGGTTCAGCGTGAATTAACGACAATGCAAGCAAATGAAGTAGAGATGGATATTCGTTGTGTAGGAATGAACTTCCGAGTACGGGTTACTGTCGATATATTATGAATAATAGTTTACTGACTTTAACTCTAGGACCTCCTCGTAACTATTGGAATTGTTGAAGGCCCGAAAGATACGATCGGCAGTGAAGCCTCAGGGGTGATCACCCGTGTAGGGTCGGCAGTCACGCATTTAAAAGTCGGCGATCGCGCTGTTGCCGTGGGTGTCGGGTGCTGTTCGACTCGAAAGGTGCTCCATAGCGAGCTTGTTGTCCCTATCCCTGGAGATCTGAGCTTCGAGGACGCGGCTACCTTGCCCACCGTCTTTGCTACTGTTATTTTCTCTGTCATTAACATAGGGAGGCTTACAAAGGGAGAAGTAAGAGAGGATCACTACAGCTTCTTTAATCACTGGCTAATATCGAAAATCAGTCAATCTTAATTCAGTCTGCTTGTGGAGGGGTTGGATTGGCCGCCCTCCAACTCTGTAAGATGCTAGGTGCTGAAGTAAGTCCCTCCAGGTCACAGTAAAACTAGGGGTTTCTAACTAAACTGATAAGATATATGCCACGGTTGGAAATGAAGAGAAAGTTGAGTATTTGATGGATAATTACGGTCTTCCGCGGGAGCGAATCTTTAATTCTCACAGCAACTCCTTCCTCCATGATATTAAGCAGGTTACCAGTGGTCGTGGTGTCGACATGGTGCTGAACTCGCTGTCCGGAGAGCTTCTTCATGCCTCATGGCAATGCGTTGCGAAATACGGTAGGATGATGGAGATTGGCAAACGTGATTTCATCGGGCGTGGTCTGTTGGCGCTTGATCCATTTGAAGGTAACCGGGCATTCCACGGTATTGATCTGGCGGGGTTGGCACGAGACCGTCCTCAAGAACTCCGCAAGTAAGTGTGCCTACGTGGGATAACTATTCACCAGACCTGAAAGAGCGAAAAGATCAGTGACGTGGCTAATCTTGGTGAAACCAGGTTGATGGAACAATGTATACAGTATCTTAAGGATGGTCACATTAAGCCAATCCGGCCCATCCAGGTTTTTCCAGCGCAGCGAGTGGCAGAGGCTTTTCATTACATGCAGAAGGGACAACATATCGGCAAGATCCTGGTGCAAATACCAAAAGAAGCAAACGAACTCCCCGCTGTCAAGGTAGCTCAGCAATCCATCTTCTCGGGAAAATCCACCTATCTCCTAGTTGGGGGGGCAGGAGGGCTGGGAAAGGCGCTCGCGACATGGATGGTAGAACAAGGAGCAAGGAGCTTTGTCTTTTTATCTCGCTCTGCTGGTAAATCTGGTGAAGACAAGGCCTTTATACGAGAACTGGAGTCGCAGGATTGTTCCGTAATTGCTGTTGCCGGTAGCGTCGTAGAGCTATCTGACGTTAAGAGAGCTGTGCAAGCCGCACCGACACCCATTGCAGGTGTTTTCCAGCTGGCTATGGTGTTGAAGGTAAATTTTTATCGGTATTCCTTTTTATTTTGTGTGTCTTAACATTAGAATTGCTCGCTAATATCTTACTATTCTTGCTAGGATCTTCCTATACTCCAGATCAGCTATGACGACTGGAATATTGTGCAGAACCCCAAAGTTAAGGGAACGTGGAACTTACATGAGGCGCTTTCTGGGATTGATCTTGAATTCTTTATCCTATTCGGATCCCAATCAGCTTTGTACGGTATGCCTGGGCAGGCAAGTTATGCGGCTGCGAACGCTTTTCTGGATTCTTTCGTGCAATACCGCCAAAGCCTAAACTTGCCTTGCTCTGTAATTGATGTTGGCGCCATGGAGGGAGTCGGCTACGTCAGCAATGTCCCTTCTACTCTTGGACTCTTCCGTGATCTTGGTGCAGGATTCCTACAGGAACAAGATCTAATGGATGCAGTCCGTATAAGCATTACTAAATCCCTCTCGTCTGAGACGCCATCCGGACCACGCTGCGGATACACAAGCTTAAGCCAAATTTCGACTGGATTGAAAACGTCCAAGCTAATGTCCGACCCTACCAACCGTACTCCATGGAAACGTGATATCCGGATGAGCCTCTATCGGCAATTAGAGTCGACTGAGAATCTATGCACAGGCTCCAACGATGGTGGCCTACGTGCCTTGCTCAACTCGGCCTCTACCAATCCAGACCTCCTTTATGATCCAGACAGTATAGCACTTGTGACTAGGGCAATTGGGCGCACTATTTGTGGTTTCACGCTTCATCCAGAAGATGATCTAGATGTGAACACTACTCTCCTGACCGCCATGGGCGTCGACTCTCTTGTTAGCATTGAGATCCGCAGTTGGTGGCGCCGAACTCTAGGAGTTGACACCAGTGTCCTTGATATCGTCAATGGGGGCACAATTGAGCGGTTGGGCAAGGTTGCAATAAAGCAATTGCGGGAGAAGTATCCGGTCAAACAATCCATCAAAAGCTCTCGCAATGGAGTTGCACAGAAAGATCCCTCACGAATTAACTTTGTGGACGAGTTTTCGTCCTACATGAGCGCGCCTTGGAATCTTCAGGGGTTTCTTGACCACCCGACGACTAGTCTACCACAGCAAGCGACTATTTTTCTCACTGGTGCGAGTGGATTTCTCGGCACAGAAATTCTCAGACAGCTGCTTCGCCAGGACACCATCAAATCTGTGGTGATTCTCGTGAGGGCCCGGTCAATTAAGCACGGCATGGACCGAATTGAAGAAATGGCAAAAAGTGCGGGGTGGTGGTCTTCTAGCGATAAAGCTAAAGTGGAAATATGGCTTGGAGATCTTGCCAAAAGCCTTATGGATCTTGATAATGAGCAGTTGGCCCGTCTTCGTGGCAAGTCATCTAGGAATACTAACATCGATGCTATTATCCACAACGGCGCTGCGGTTAAATTTAACGCAGACTATGAGACGCTTCGCGTGCCAAATATCGAATCAACTATCGATCTACTTAAGCTAGCTGCATCGTCATCTGTCTTCCCAAAGTTTATTTATATCTCTGGTGGGATGAAAATGAACAGAGAGCAACCCTTTGAAACACTCGCCTCAGAGATGTCGGAACATATAGGCTACTCCCAGACAAAAAATATGGCCGAAAGTATCGTACACGAACTTGCATCTAGGCTACCGGCTGGTCAAAACAGAATATCTGTTATCAAGCCAGGCTTCATTATTGGTACGGCTGATTGTGGTTTCTCGAATACTGATGACGTTCTCTGGCGCCTTGTCGCTGCCGCTGCAGCTATAAAGGTGTTCCCAGAAGACCCTCCTGGTACCTGGTTATACGTCGCAAGCGTAGACGCCATAGCCATAAGGGTTACAACGCAGCTTTTTGCTACAGGGAGTATCACTACCTTCGTGGATATAATAGACGGCATGCTCCTTTCTAAGTTTTGGGAGCTTGTAAGAGAGGAGCTAGCGCTTGCAAGCTCGTCAGTGCCATGGGATGATTGGGTCCAAATTGCTACAAGGCAGATGAACGAACAGCATCCATTGTGGGCTTTTCAGCATATTCTCATCCATAGACCCATTTTACCGACACAGCCTCTTAAGGCTCAAGAATATCTGGAGACGCATATAGCCCTAAAATGCTGCGTCCGGTATCTTGTTCTCTCAGGTTTCATCCAGCTATCAGAGGGCTATGGGCGTTAAATTCAAGGATTTGTTGAATTCGCATAAATGTGATGGTGCAAAGTAATGGCTAACCTTTCCAGGGCCGTCTTAGATGCTCGGAACAACTTAGCCAACCAAGAGGTCTTTCGAATGGCGAGGGCTGCTGACCCTGCTGGAGTTCGAACAGTTGGGATCATTACAAAATGTGATGCGCTTCAGGAAGGTGACGAGCCAGGAGTGAGTCGCCTTCGCGTATTTTTTGAAATGTTTATCTGACGTTTAGTAGGCCCTCAAGATTGCACAGAATTCAGTCGA
>JPKE01000930.1:0-40155 GCA_000750995.1 Pseudogymnoascus sp. VKM F-4520 (FW-2644) | reverse complement strand
GTGGGATATAGGGAGGGGAGGGAAGGGGGGATTTTTTGTGTATGGCGTTATATTAGGTATAATTAGCGAGCGATGAATTTGACTTTATTTATATCCCACGTTATTTCTTGTGAGGAATGCGTGTTCACTGTAAGTTTTCGTATTTTCTCGACATAGACTTGTTGTTTATATCGAAAACGGCAAAAGGGGGTAAAACAAGGGGTAAAAAAAGGGGTCAAAAAAAGGGGCAGAAAACATGTAACAGTGGGTATTCGCTGGTGGTCACCCACCTAACTACTATACTAATCCACCAATGTAGAGCCTATATTTTTCCATTCGAAATAGAGATTTCCATCATATACCGCAAAATTCAATAAACTTATCTTAGAATTGTGCAAGGGGAGCAGCGTTTCAACATAGGGGGGAACTTGGCATGTAAACGGCAATCCCCGTCATATACTCAAAGTACAATAAAACTCGATTTAACTGATTGAGCGGCCCCTTGTTTAACCTAGGCTGTAATGATGTTGTCAAAGAAATCCATGTCCGTCGTCTGCCGTAGCCTACGTTATCCCCTCTCGACTCTGGTTTTTGTCGGGTCTATGTAATCAGAACTCCCATAAAAGGACGAGCGACTGCACGATTTCTTTACTAATGCCTCAACTTCAACACATGAATCTTTCCATGTTAAACCGTGGCTTAAAAAGTGTAACAATAGCTGAAGATTGTCCCAGTAATTCATTTTACGTTCTGCACTATCCGATATGGGGATTTGCAGTCCTTGTAGCTCAAGAGACCAGTTCTGAATATCCTGCCGCTGATTCTTGGTGACTGGTCGATAGGGAAGAGGGAGGTTCCAGATCGTGTCGTTAATGTACTCATTTGCAAAGCGGAGAGGTAGTGGATGCCTGATAGTGTGAAAAATGTTTCTGCCCTGCAGGAGGTCATCCACAACTGCTGCCAGATCAGAGCTATCAGTTATTTCAGGGATGATATCAAACGCTATCAGGCAGAGATCATGTTTGGTAGCCAGCCCGGCTGTAAGATCCATAAGATCCAGAGTCTCAACGAGGACCATGCCGTATTCCGGGATCGCAGGCGCATCGATAACACTAAATCTGTGGTCTTCTTCAAATTTGCTGCCAACGTAATGGCATCTTTTGCATATTTGAATGTTATGCTCCTGCTGCAAGGAAGTGACTTGCGTTTCCTCCAAATCGCGGATAAAGGTGAGCTGTTGAGGCTTGGGATTAACGTCCTGTATGGACAGTACCGCCGCCCGAGACATTCCAAATGGAGGTTTCAGAACCTTGGGGACGGATTGCTGTCGGCTATATTTGTGGCATTTTTCGATTATCCTTCGCATCCGTAGTTGAGAAGTACGCGTAAAGCTGAGCGCCTCTGTATCTGGAGCATAATCCACGCGCTTTCGCACAGGAAGGGAGCGAAGAGACACCCGTGTGCAAGAGACGGCGGCACAGAAGTGTTGCCACGGAGAGCCAAGGCGAAGGCATTCAATAGTATCACGCAACACTGCGTGAGTACACGGTCTAGCTCTCTGCACGATAGAATCCAATCCAGGACGAGGTACCTTGAAGACCGCAGCACTGATTAGTGCATCTAATGCCGGCTTCGACACCGCTAAATACGATATTTCTTTTGCGATATTCCAGGTATTCGTCATGAACGTAGAAAATTCTAGCAAGATATAAAATGTCGTTGAGTTTGAAGACGTAGATGCTCTGGTCCCGGCCCTCATGTCGCCTGTCCAGCTATCTTCAAGGAAATCGAGATCTGTCTCTTGCATCGCAATGCAGTCGCTAGGCCCCGAAAGGAAAATTAAAATCTCTCTTGCCAACTTCTCAGATTTTTCGCAGTCTTTGTAAACCCCCTTAGAGAATCTAAGCAGATGTTTAACGTTGTGCTCTGTTAGGCGCAACCCAAATATTCTTGACTCGAAGAGGGATGCAGACCGCAGCGAGCCGCGCTCCGTGTTGGGTATCGAAACTGGTAGTATGCTTTTGTGGAGTATAGGTCCTGGATCGTACAAAAAGTCTTCAGACATTTCATCTTCGTCTGTGATCATTGGAGGCGGCGGTATCCAATTCGATATTCGTCTCGTGGGATTGGCGCTTCTCATTGAGTACACATCGCTGTCATTACTCAGGCTTACCTGCTCGTAAGCAATTTTAGAGACGGTCGATTTAAGATGCTTCAAAATAGATGGTCGATAGATGTCTCTGGCCCAATCGGCGACATAATCAATAATTAGCAGGAGCTGCAACGAGTTATCTTCCTCTGTAATACATCCATCCCAGAGCTGCATAATTTCCTTTGTTCGCATTAGCTTGTTATCGCAAAACGAGCTGCTGTTGGACATTGCTGTTCATGCTCATCGATACTAGGCAAGTTGCAATAATGGTGTTAAAACTTACGTATTGTTTTGGCTCGTTTTGAGTGACATAACAACCATATACTCTCCAGCTGTCGCCTCTATTTGCAAAGAACCAGACTAGAGGGCTGGCGCTATGTGATTCCCTTGATACTTCAGCCCGAATACTTTCTTGCAGCTTTAACAATCCCCAAATAGGAAGGGCGGTTTGTATCAGAATTTCTTCGAAGCCGACAGACTTTTTCTCGGGTTTGGCTTCGATTATCAGAAATGGAAACAACAGGGGATCGTTACAGTCTTTAAATGGACTGCATCTAGGAGCCTCGTCGTTGTCTCTTCCATCGGCATCGAGAATTTTAGCAAAAGCCTTGGTCTTCTTCAGCCCAAAAATTCGATCCGGTCTCTGTTTGGGGAGCTGTGTCTCCACGAGTGGTCCATGCATTATCAATTCCTCAACCCGATCGTCGAAAAGTAGATTTTCGCCAACATCATAGCTAACCATCGGTGAGAATCAATTATAGTAAATATCTTAGGACATATTACACTTACTGTGAGTCCCTCGGGCGATATTCAAGCGGGCAGCTACATGGCTCTCGCCTGCTTCTACGCTTCTCCAGATCGCATGCTTCAGCGTAAGGCAAGTTGTTGTATGCCTCGAATTCAGACTGCCAGATTCGTGCTCTACACGTAGGGCTATACTCAAAATTAGAACTCGTCTCAATATGATTTAAGGTCATATAATACTAACCAACCCACCTCTACTCGGAATCTGTGAAAGACATCGGGCTCAAGTGATCTCCATCCAGCCTCGTTGCGTTGTTGATTGACTAGGGTTGCGGCACGTTTTGCGAGCCATTTCGTTCGATCATGAGTCTGTTTCCTCCAAGGCTCGTTGCTCTTGAAAGTTATGTCCTTCCGATAGTCATCCAAGTTTTTATTTCGAATGGCACGGATACGATTGAAAGTCTCGCGGTGCTCTAACGGTAGCGCATCGCAGCCGGGATGCTTAAACGAAATTCCAAGCTTCTCGATATGGCCACGGAGTTTGCAGTAGCTATCGTCTGACATATCTTCTGTGGAATTAAATATCACAGATGAATAGCGACGGTGAGCAGCGCCAGAGTGCGACACAGCTTATATTGATCATATTGCACTGCCCGGCTAGCTATTGTTGGCGTTTCATCTTGCCGCCGGCCTACACCCTTGTCGCAGAGGCCACCCAGTCGCGATGTCCCTCACCACGATTATTACAAACTCCTAAACTGTGGCAGTATGGACAAACATCGCGACAGAACATCATTCTACCTGAAAATTTAACCCTATTCACCAACCTCTCTGTCATCATCCCAATGCACTAACTTAACCACGCTCCAATTCCACGACACGTGTCTGATCTTCTTTCCAAAGATGTAAAGAGGTAAAGCACACAACAGGACTACCACAGAAATGGCAGCCATAGTTCCATAGGCGTTTAAATATCCAACCTTATCAATCCAAGGATTTGTGTAGAAAGAAAGTAGGAAGCCGAAACAAGATTTTAACGCCATGGACGTAACCGTGACTTCACCTGCAATAGGACGATAGCAATCGATAGTATAGACAAGAGAAACATTCGTCGCTTGGACAATTGAAAAGTTTACTTCGTAAGTTAGCTGTTGGACAGTGGAGCGCGAAATATGTATGACAACTTACGTAGTCCCAAGCCAACCGTTGGACACATCCAATGGAGTTTGTACTGAATTCCAACTCCAAATAGAACCAACCCAAGTGGCGTGGTAATCAAGCTGACCACAATACTTGGTAACCTCATCTCAGGTTCTCTGAGGCCGCCATTCCGCTTCGTGAACCAGTCAGCCATCTTGTCGGTCAAATGCCCTCCTATATATATGCCAACCAGCGATCCGACTATGGCAGAGAAAAAACAAAGACCGGTTTGCCAGGCCTCAAATCCGTACGCAGTATTGTACGCTGGCGCGACGTTGGATGTCACTGCGACTAGGAATCCGATGGTGACGGACATGACGAGGGAGCCCCATAACACCGGGGGAAGAATTATCAGAGCAAGTGGCCGGATAAAAAGATTGGAAAGCTTTTCCGACGTGTAGGTCCCAGAATATATTTTCAGTTCTTGTAGGTAGGACTTGCGTTTTGGGATAGCTTGGATACTCTCGGTCTCGAAATGTTCGCCGGAGAAGCCAGGCTTTTCCTGTGCGAGTGATGCTTCAGAGTTGACGATAGTAGGATCTCGATTGTAGCTGGTTTCGGGGAAGGTGAAGAAAACGAGAAGGAGTAGAGCGCCGATCAAAGCAGTTGCTACATAGTAGATGGTGCGCCAGGTGTTGTGGATGGTGATGAGTCTGGTTGTTGTTAGGTACTTATAAGAAGACTAGATATATGCTTCCCATATGTAGTCATTATATAAGATATGGAGCCTATCATTAGGTAATTTTTGGGATAGGGACTTACCCAGAAATAATGATGCCTCCTGCAACACCACATGAAAGGGCTGACGTATACATACTATTCCTGTTTACTAACTATCTCATATTGATGGGTTGAGATTTAGACTTACGCCATAACAGCTCCACGCTCATGAAGGAAGAATACTACAATAATGAGCCAGGAATCTTGTACACACGGGATAGATAAACTTTCCGTCAGCAATTGACAAAGGGGCCATGGTCTCAGCAGCACCAGCAGCAAACCCCATGAATACACGAGCAGCCAAGAAGCTACCGTAAGACGTTGTGAAAGAGAGCCAGAACGCAGTGCCAAGATACAAGGAAAAGCTTGCGAGGTATATGGGTCGTCGTCCATACTTATTGACCAACGGCATCCACAAGATATTGCCAGTGCCTTGGAGTAGTGCAGTGGTAGTAAAGAAATAAGCAGTCTTCGCGATTGCATCAGCCATGCCTGCTGGGCCAGCTGTAGGGAAAAAGTCCATCGCAGTTTCAAGAATAGAGATAGTTGGCCCAGCTGCGAGGAAATTGCACATGAACATCGCGGTACAAATCAACGTCGCCATGTAGTACTTCCTTCTCTGGCTCCTGGTACATACATCAGTGAACGAAGTTCAATCGATATAAAACGGATAATCTTTAACAGCTCCACATACCAGTTGAGGGGATCATTAGGATCCCGTGAAGGAGTCGGAATAAGGATGATCTCATCCGTGTGCTCGTGGCGTTGGCGCACACTCCCAAGAGTATGAATTTTCGTAAGTGGTTCTTTGGGCCCATTATTGGACCTGATGGGTTCTATAGTACCTGACATTGGGCAGGCTTGTCGATGGGACAGCAACTAAAGTGCTTTGTGGTTTAGGTACTATACAGTTGTCCGTGTGGCAATCAAAAGAAACTTCAGTAATAGCCTGGTAGACAATAGGTTCGAAGACTCCGAGAACTCGGGTGACGGAATGGAGTATTTAAGCTCCATGGTGAATAAATATGTAAACGCGTCCATGAGAAACCGGGGAAGCTATTGATTGATGGCACCCAACAAACCCACAATGCCGAATCCAGCTGCACCCCGCACTTTGAGATCGGGAATGCGGGGGAATATGGACAGGGTTCTAGACTGTGGAGTGTGGAGGAGCCGATGTAGGAAACCCACAAATATGGGCCCGAGACTCTGGGGAGCGACGATTTCATCCCCGCGAATTAGCCGCGGAATACAATTAAAGTAGCTTGCAAGGACACCCCAAGCAATTTATTGTCACCATATCTGTATAGATCCTCACAATGACAATTCCCGCAATGTTCATCACCTGGAGAGATTCCGCCGAGGATAATTTGTACGAAAAAGAACGTGTCGGTCGCGTTTTTAATGCCATAAAACCCAACCGGTATCCACGAGCGATAGTGAAAGTAACCCACCCATCGCATGTGCAAGAAGCTGTTCATTTGGCGAATAAGCTACAATGCAGAGTGTCAGTGAGGTCTGGGGGCCACAGCTGGGCAGCATGGAGTGTTCGCGACGACGCAATTCTCATTGACCTAGAGAGCCTAAACGAAATTGAGCTTGATGAGAGCAAGAAAATTGTGAAAGCATCGCCAAGTACTACGGGGATTATGCTCAATGAAAGCATTGGAAAGAAGGGCTTTATGTTTGGGGGTGGGCACTGTCCTGATGTTGGGATTGGAGGTTTCTTGCTGCAGGGTGGGATGGGCTGGAATTGCAAGGTACGACTCTTTTATGGAACTCTCAATCATTTAATGACGGAGCGATCTAGAATTGGGGATGGGCTTGCGAGCAAATCGTTGGCCTTGATGTTGTGACTGCTGCTGGTGAAATCCTACACTGCAACGAGACTGAAAATGCAGAACTTTTATGGTGCGCTCGAGGTGCTGGGCCAGGTAAGATTCTATCCAGTATTTTAGTTAAGACTACGGTTTTTAACACGATTACAGGCTTCCCAGCAATTGTTACAAGGTTTTACCTAAAGGTCCGCCCGAAGCCTGCAGCCACGTATCGGTCTACATTCATATATCCAATCTCGAAGTATAAAACCGTGATGGATTGGGTTATTAAGGTAATAACAATTTATTTGTACCTCCCATTACGCCACTTATCCACTTTGAATAAATTATACATACACATATTCTATCCCTTTCATTTCAGTCTATACAGCAAAACCCTCCAGAACTAACAAAATCTTCTAGGTCTCACCCACATCTGACCCAGGCAACGAAATTGTAGCTGTAGGTCTCACACCCGAAGGAATTGACGAAATTTGCATAATGGTGCACATTGTCACATTCCAAGAATCTGAATCCGCCGCCTACGAAGCCTTGCGACCACTAAACGACTCTCATCCGGCTGGCGCCATTGTCGAAGTCATATCGCAACCTACTAGCGTCGCCGATCAATACCAGGACCAGGCCAAGGCAAATCCGTCAAATCATCGCTACTGCGCCGAGAATGCGTATATAAACGATGATGTGGACGTGACTGATGTATTGGAGAAGGCATTTACGACACTTCCCCATCGGAAGAGTTTTGCGCTTTGGTTTTCAATGGCGCCTATGAGTAGAAGACCATTGCCAGATATGGCGTGTAGTATGCAAAGTGACCATTACTTTGCATTATATACGGTTTGGGAGAATGCAGAGGATGATGTGAAATGTAAAGGGTGGGTTAAAAATATTATGAAGGATGTCGCACCGATGTCTAAGGGTGCCTATCTTGGGGATTCGGACTTTCAGATCAGGAAGACAAAGTTTTGGACAGATGAGGCCGCGGAGAAGTTGATGAGGCTAAGGAGGAAGTGGGATCCGAAGGGAACGGTCAGCGGATATCTGGATGATGGAGATATATCTGGGACTAAAGGATTGGATAACCAGAATTGGAGTAAAATCTAATTTTAGAGATCATAGAATTACCTTATTTCACCCCGTTTCACATTTAGAAAACATGGCGCGGATAACTGCTGAGAATTGGGATAAAAATGTAAATACTATAGAGACCACCCCGCATCTATTACCGCATTTGCACCCGTCACACTTCGGCTTCTTACAAAACAGAGAACCTGTTCCGCAACATCCTATGTTGACTAAATCAGCAACCAATCACGATTTTTCAACACGCACATGGTCAGTTTCGACAAACGAGCGAAGGACAGATAACGTACCTCAACCGTAGCGAATCTGTTGAGCTGAGTTTTGTCCATCGCTGAATCAAGCCGTTCTTGAGGGAATTTTAGACCCCAATCCTACGAACCATTAGCTTTCAGCCAAAAGCAGTGAAAATGATGTGGGACAGACTGTAAGGAGGATCCCGGGGGAAACTGAGTTCACCCGTATCCTGGGACTACAAATCATGGCCAAAGATTTAGCTAAATGGATCTGTGCTGCTTTTGTAACAGAATATGCCTATAGATAAAATGTCAGTCTAGTTAACTCCTTAAATATAGACAAAGAATGTCAACTATGCGTTGGAAAGTCTCATACCAACGAACTACCACTTGGTCTCACTCCAGCCAAACTCGCCGTAGTGATAAATACCCCTTCGCTATCATCGAGGTATTTCTTGGCAGCATGCATCAACCATAGATGACTCTTCACATTCATATTCCAACATTTATCCCACATCTCCTCGTCGACATTATCATCTAGGTCATTGAAATCCTGTATTGAAGTCCATCCCCCATTACTGAAGACAGCATCCAATTTTCCCATTTGCGATACGGATTCCGTGACTAAGCGTTCAATGTCGGACTTTTTAGACAGGTCCGCACGAATCGAGACGAAATTCAGGCATTCTTTAGTCTTCGATAAAGGAGAAACTTCGTGTAATTGTTCAATCAGGGTATCTGCACGCGATCCATCAGTAGAGTAGTTGATTACCACTCGCATGCCAGCTTTGGCAAAAACTCGTGCTGTGGCTGCGCCTAGGCCAGCAGAGCCTGCAGTTATGAGGACGACTAATGGTGCTGACATAACGCGTGAGAGTGCCAGGAATAATTATTGAGTTCTTTCTGGTTTGATCAGGGCCTCGAATATGATTAGACTATCATACCAATCTTCTGTCTTCAATGTCTTTCCAAAACCAGTCTTTGGGCCTACCAGCCGAGAAGCCGACAACGGAGGAACACTGACACAGCCGACACCACTAGTCCACCCAACATTCCCGATCTCCACATCCCCCCTGTTCACATCTCGCTGCCCCGCGATCCCCCACAATCCCGGTGACAGTAATTATCCTAGCCTCTATCAACATGAAGAACAAGCGCCCGAGATTGCATAAGCTTCCATGTGGAGGGCCTTCGGGAATGGCAGGCCACTCCAATGGCCGAGTGTTCATCGCCCTCTTCAAGATATATTACTAATTAAACACCTCGTCCGTCTGCTTCTCATCGTCTACAAGCAAAATATAGCGCACTTGGCCTGATCTACTTTTCTCTACGATTCTTGACAAATTTAAAGTACGGGAGCGATGGCGACCAAATTCTATAACGCTGCGAATACCACCATGGCCGCGGTTGTGAATGGCGACTCCAACGAGATGAACGAGGTTAGCGGTCCGAAAGGTCTTGATATTGCTATTGTAGGTGCTGGAATTGGTGGGCTAGGTGCTGCTGTTGGATTACGGAGGGCTGGGCACAATGTCTCTGTATAGTCTCCTCACTCACATCTACTAACCCTCCCATACTTACAGTTTACAGCTATACGAACAATCCCAATTCGCGTCAGAAGTCGGTGCTGCAATTCATCTTGCTCCCAATTCTAACGGTATTCTACGCCGCTACGGCATCATGGCAGAGGACTTCGGTGCTGTGGAAATGTCTCACTTGGCTGAATACAACGAAAAAGGTGTTGAGACAAGAAAGGTGGACTTGACAGAACAGAACAAGATATGGCAGCATCCATGGATGTTGGTGCATCGTGTTAGACTACACGATAAGTTAAGGCAGATTGCAACTGGAAAGGATGGAAAAGGAAGACCTGCAGAGCTTCACTTAGCATCTAAGGTACTAGCAGTTGATACAGAAAATGCGACGATGACGCTGGAGGGGGGGGACAAAATACAGGCAGATTTGATATTAGGGGCAGATGGTATATATGTGAGTCTACCTTCATTTTAGCGTGCTGTTGCTGATGATGTATACAGTCCAAGACCAGAGAATGTATTACTGGGCATCCCAACAAGCTCTTTGGGTCGGGAAAGGCTGCATTCAGATTCCTTATTCCCCGAAAAATTGCTAATTCGGACCCCGAGATAACGAGACTGCTCGAAAATGACAATGAGCTGGTTATTTGGTACGGAGCCGATAGACGTGTTGTGGTTTACCCATGTGATAATAACGAACTACTGAATTTCATTTGCATTCATCCTGAAGGAGACTCACAAGGTGGCACTACTGGTATGGATTCATTCTCAGCCACTAGCAATCAAGTTGCTAATACGAAGCAGAATGGAATAAGCAAGCCTCGATAGATGACCTTCTGAGAGTATACCAAGACTTTGATCCAAAGTTACTATCACTTTTCAAAAAAGCCGATCCAACCAGTTTGAAAGTTTGGAAGCTCCTGGATATGGAGGTCATGCCAACATGGATCAAGGGGAAGCTGGCAGTATTAGGAGATGCTGCACATCCTTTCTTACCACGTAGGACTCCACAAGGATAAATGTACTTACGTATACTGACCAGAACAGATCAAGGACAGGGTGCAGGAATTGCCTTAGAAGACGGAGCTACTTTGTCGGTAGTCCTCCCCTTAGGCACACAACCTGAAGAGATACCAGAGCGACTGAAGCTCTACGAGCAAATTCGTTATGAGCGAGCAAACAATATCCAAGATTACTCTCGTCAGGCTGGTATCGACTGCGTGGATGGAAAGCCTGCTATTGATAGTTTGTCGCCCACTCTCCCACCTCTTACTTTATCTTACCAACAAACCATAGTGATGAAATATACTGCTTACAACTTTGGCCATGACGAGTTCGACAACTCAACAAATATTTTCCTCAAATGGCAACGTGCCAAATGTCCCGCACTCTACTACCGCATGCCAATCGCGTTCGGTCCTTCACCTGGCCCAAGACAAGACATCTGGGGTAATCACAGGCCCAGCCTAGATCAAACGTTCCTCACGGCATCCATCAAATTCCGAACCTCCGCTACATTTCTCAAGAACCTGTTTCCAACCGAATCATTTCGCTTCAAGTCCCCTGGTTCAGTCGCATATGCGAGTTTCTCGACTACAAGTTTAGGAAACATGACGTGGCTAGGTGGCGGCGGGTATAATCATTTCGGATTATACATTCATGGAGTCCAATATACCAAGAGAGATGGGACGACCATTGACGGAACCTACATGCCCCTTCTATTTGAAAGTTTAACGGACCCAATAGTATCTGGCAGGGACGAACTGGGAATGCCCAAGGTATATTGTGCAATCGATATCCATCGTCGCTCCAAATCATATCGTATGCAGGCCTCGTGGCAAGGGGCTAAATTCTGCGACTTTAACCTTGAAGGCCTCTCGTCTACCGACCCAGCAACAGAAATGGGGACGATAGGCGGGGAGTCCGACTACGGAATCCTGGTATACAAATATATTCCCGCAGTCGGTAAAGATATGAGAGGCAAATCAGACTGTGAATATCCAATCGTAGTCCCTCACGAAGAAGAGTCGAAAGTGGTGCCGTCGACGGTGAAGAGCGTCACGAAGCCGACAAAGGCTAGCGTGAGTTTTGACAAGTTGGATTTGGATGCACTACCCACATTACATCATATTGTAACTGTGCTTGCAGATATTCCAATTTATGAGGTTGTGGGTGCGAAGGTGGTAGAAGGTACTGGGGTTCCGGACGTCAGTAGTGCGAGGAGAATTGAGTAGGTTTCAATATAGACAGCAGACGTGGCTCTTATTAAATAGCTTATGATTTTCAATCTGCAGAGACCTTTACATTTTAATGATTCGTATATAATCAACCCAATTTGTCTCCAAAGACATACAACTTGCATGACAAAGAAGTATGCCAACTGCAACTTGCCAGACGCACTGCTGTCGTGGTTGATCGCAAAAGACAATAATGTCAAGAAAATCTTTAAGAAACGAATTAGGAGATTTCAATTTGATGCTGAGGCTTTCCAATAAGGTTTCAAAGACACCTCAATATTTCACATTGAGATAACGGTGACTCTGGAATGGGGTAGAATGCCAAAACTGTTTAAATTTTTACTGAGGAATTTCCATCAGTTCTGACTCTTGGGAACCTGTAATCCACCATAATCCTCCCCAAGTTCCTGGCCAGAAATCTCCAATGGTTTACATTCCTGCAAAATATACAACATTCTAGCCCACTTGCCGTCCGCGCTTACATTCTTCCATGCATGTATAGTGCCACGCTGTACGCTCATATCACCACGCTTCATCAGTCGAGTAGCACCCTTGTCAAGGATGAGTTCAATCTCGCCCTCTAGCACTACGCCATAGTCGAGCGAGACGGTACGGTGCATGGGTGATATCGCGCCTGGTGGTAAGTCCACCATGCGTAGAACAGTACCACCGGGGATCATTACGCCAGGAAGGTTGTGTAGGTAGTCTAAAAGTTGTACCAAATCAGCAACTTGACGCTCTTTTCATCTCATCGCAGAAAATACTGTTTCATGTGAGCTGGGCTGCATACTGGAATATACATTAATATCCGCATTGTCATTTAACAATACTGGTGACTCGTTCGTTGCATAGCAGAGAGAAAAGATCGCATCGTTGGGTATTTGTTGGAAGGGAATTTCCTCTGGGAGTGCTGTACTGAAGATTGCATTGCCTTCACTGTCATGGTCGGTGATGAAGCGTTTAGGGTGAGAGAGACCACGAGTAGAAGCTGGTGGTACGCCTGTTGACGTTGATGGTGGTGGACCCATGGTTGATGACAAGGTTATGGAAGAGATTCTGGGATTAGAAATCTAGAATTAGATTTTAGTAGCTCCTGTGAAGGATAATCAAGTTGATGTTTAGGGAAATTGTGGGAATTTGAGAATGATTTATGAAGGGGGTCTCTACATTCGTACACAATGTGTTTCGGATGTAGGACGGGAGAAGTACGATATCGCACCACAGTAAGCACGAACAAAATACCAATCTTAGTTCAATACTATCCAATTAAATGGAAGCAGTTCGCATTGTCGGATTGGTTTTCTATCGGCTCGGCCCCACCAGGTGAGTCCCGGCATGGAAACTTCGTAGCGAACCCGAAAAGTCCACCCCCCACCATTTCCGATCGCACATCATATGTAGGGGGCCTCGGAGGATGTATAGTCAATACTAGTGCATTATAATCAGATAAAAGTATACGATTCACCCATCTCAACCTTCTGATACAATTTATTTTCCATCACAGAACAACTCTATCGACCAAAATGGCAGAAACCAATATTATTAGAGACATCAAAGAAGTGCACAGGGACGAAGAAAACAGTCTCATATTTGAAAAAAACGTTTCAATCGCTCTCAGAAAGTCTGACTTACCAGTTCGCTGTAACGTCTACCGGCCCCTAAGCACCGAAAATGGCGACAAATTCCCAGTACTTGTTACGTACGGGCCGTACGGAAAGGACATCCCTTACGCCACTTTTTACAAGGGCTCATTCGACGAAGTAAATCCGGAGCATAAGAGCAAGTACAGTGCATGGGAGACTCCGGACCCCGTGTATTGGACTGCGAGAGGCTACGTTGTTGTGCGTGCCGATGAGAGGGGTCTAGGTCAGAGTCCCGGGTTGCTGGATACGATGAGCCAGGGTACTAGTGAGTGTTTCTTTGATGTGGTCGAGTGGGCTGCAGAGCAAGAGTGGAGTTCCGGTAAGGTTGGTTTATTGGGAATTAGTTACTATGCCGGTATGTTCATATCTTGTCAATCTCTTTATTTATTTGACTGCTAAACTCTAGGCCAGGAAGTCAATGGCGAGTTGCTGCGCGGAAACCAAAAGGTTTGGCTGCCATCATCCCTTGGGAGGGAATGTCGGATTACTATCGCGATCGATGCCGCCACGGTGGAATACTATCTAATAAATTCATCGACTTTTGGTGGAACCGTCAGGTGCTCGTGAACCAATACGGCAAGCCTGGACGTTCAAAACTCACATTCCCTCCAGATGGGCCTGGTGCGCGTGGCCAAGAAGATACTATTGAGGGTGATTTATCAGAAGATATTCTTAAGAAGAATCGTATGGACCAGACTGAAGACAACGGAGCAAATAAATTCAGGGACGACGATTACTATGCCAGCAAAGAATTTAATTTGGAGGATATCGAGGTTCCACTACTGTCTGTAGCTAACTGGGGTGGTATCCTTTTACACTTGAGAGGAAATGTTGAGGGCTATGTGAGGGCGGGCTCAAGGTTCAAATATTTGCGCTTTATTACTGGTCGACATGACCTCCCATTCTAGTCAGTCTATCCTCTCCTCTACGCTCATTCCGAGAAATCCAATAAAAGCCGCAAAAAATATCGAACCAGATATCTGGGCGGCTAACTATTTTGACTTCATCTCCAACCTCAACCCTTCTTTTGCTTACCAGGAACCAAGGAGCTAGCTAACAGTCTTGTACAGCTACCATGACGAGGTCGAGATCCAAAAGTCATTCTTCGACGCTTTCCTCAAAGACCAAGATACATACGGCTGGTCCACACCGGGAAAAGTCCCACCCGTAACCATAACCATTCGCAAAGGCAACTTAGGATTTAACGATGCCGTTGCGGAGTCCGCATACACTAAACGCGCCGAAACCGCGTGGCCACTCCCTCACACCCAATACACGAAATACTTCCTCACATCCGAAAAGGGACTTTCCACAACTCCCTCAATGGAGACAGAGGAGGTTAAGTTGACTTATGATGCATTAGGATCAATAGATAATTTCCAAGGTCTCAGGTTTGAGACTAAGCCGTTTGAGAAACAAACGGAGATAACGGGCCATGTTACTGCGCATTTGAATGTCAGCATGACGCCTGATCCCAGCGAGGATGGCGGATTGGAGAAAGATATTGATCTCTTTCTCACGCTTCGACACATCGATCCTAGTGGGGAGGAGGTATTGTATACCGGTACAGCGGGCGACGGTGTTCCATTAACTAAAGGCTGGTTACGGTGCTCGATGCGAAAGGTTCACGAAAAGCACCCGAGACACAGAAGTTACTTGATGCACCGGGAATATGTTTCTGCAGATGTGGAGCAAGTCAAGGCAAGTGAGGTGTATGAAGTGGATGTCGAGATCTGGCCAACGAATGTGGTAGTTGAGAAAGGGGGGAAGATTATACTTGAAGTGGCCAGTGGGGATACGCAGGGGTGTGGGATCTTCCAACATAATAGTGAGACGGATAGGCCAAGGTGGAAGTTTATGGGACACAATCATGTGCATTTTGGGAGGGAGTTGCAGAACTATGTTACTCTTCCCATTATAGCTACAGAGTAGGAAGTTGTCGAGAATGACAGATGTTAAATAATATCATTTGCAAAAATAGATATTGCTTCTTGTGTGTTAAGGTTGACGCAGAAAAGACACCTTTTTAGGAACAGAATACCGTCGAGCTTTCAGATTTTCTAATGTTTTGTATTTGGTAACTCAACCCTGAGTAGTGCGTATATCCGCATCCAGATGCTGCCCTGGTACCTGGCACTTACCAGTCTGTATAGTTACTCAACTTAAGTGTTTCTCTGTTACTACTGTGAGCTCTATCTTGAGATCATTCTAATGTGGCTCATATTTAACAAGCTGTCATAATAAGCTTCTACGTGTAGGTATATTATATTCTATTTAAATAGTACGTATAATCAATCAATAAACAACCCCCCACTTGCCGTCAAGTTGAGCCCATTAATCCAACTGGCCCTAGGTTCACACAGAAACCCTACCGCAAACGCAATCTCCTCAGGCTTCGCCATGCGTGCCCCTACTGGCGTTAGGTCAAGCATAGGCTGCATTGATTTCATGAATGCTTCCCCCGCTGCCGCAAACCCCTCTGTCATAGTGGGTCCCGGGCTAACAGAGTTAACTGTACATCCATACTTTGGCGGCAGCTCTTTAGCCCAGCATCGTGTAAAAGAATCCACCATCCCTTTCGTTCCGGCGTAGATCGTCTGCATGGCCGGTGCTGCGCGGGATGAAATGCTAACGATATTGACGATCCTTGAATCCGTCTTGGAGAGGTGTGGCAACGCGGCTTGGGTAAGAAGGAAAGTACCTCGACCATTCAGGTTTACAAGTGAGTCCCAATGTTCCATAGTTTGTTCCTCGAGCGGGAGATTAACTGCAATTGCCGCATTATTGACAAGTATGTCAACCTTCCCAAATTCCTTCACTGTGGCGGCGACGAGGGTCTGAGGACCATCAAGCGTCGAGATGTCCGCGCACACAGAGATTGCTCGAGATGTGAGACTATTGGACAACTCGAGTGCTTGCGTCTCCAAAGCTGGAAAGGGGTAGTTGATGACGATGTCGCAGCCGCGTGAGGACAGCTCGCGTGCGATCTCAGCTCCTATGCCAGAACATGAACCGCTAATAATAGCAGTCTTGCCCAAAAGCGTCTGGGGTGCAAGAGGAGGTGATGTGATAGAAGCCAAGGGTGGTGTGGCGATTGAAGTCATTGTTTGTTGACGGTCCGCACTATGGAGGCCAGGTGAGGAACGATGTGGAAATAGGTGAAAAAGACTTCACGACTGTAAAGAGACACTAGTAAAGGACGATGTTGATGTTATTCCAAAAAAGGGTTGAAAATTGAACTGGGCAATGTAAGGTCCTTGTTTTGAACGATGCTACAGATCATCAGCGGGGAGACAACCGCTCCCGATGGCAGCACAACTCTCGTACCCCTCACCTACCCCTCAAAAAGGGGAAGAAAACAACACTAATGCTTCAGCGGGGGGACAACTAAGTCGTGTCTCGGTACGTCCACGCCTATCCGATCCTCGGCAATGTGGGCATAAAAAATGGGAGCCGAATTGAACGAAGCTTTCCGATTGGTATATACCTCGCATGACCACCTCCTGGATAATCCCCCCCCACATAACCCTTCCCGCATAACCCCTCCCGCATAACCCCCTGCATAACCCCCGCATAACCTTCGCACGATCATCCCCATATGAAAATGACACTGAGTTATAATTAATATTAATATATTCCATTGATCCTGAGTTCAGGTCCATATATAGTCCATATACAGCGTATTTCGCCAAACTCTTAATTACAGCTCGAGGGCCTCCAAATTCTTCATATCTCTTCAACTCACTATTAATACATCCACCCACTCAATATATCAAAGCACTCATGATGCCCAACTATTTAAAGACAGGCTCTCCAAGCACAGCCGCATCAAGCAGTAGCGCACCGACCAATGTGCCCTCCGTTGTCAGCTCAGTAATTGAGGACATTCGCAAGAATGGGGACTCTGCAGTCCGTTCCTATTCGGAAAAATTTGACAAGTGGTCGCCTCCCTCCTTCAAACTTTCTCCGGAAGAAATCAAGGATATCATCAGCAGTTTACCAGAACAGGTAATCAAGGATATTAAGGAGGTGCAATGCAATGTGAGGACGTTTGCTCAGGCACAAAAGGAGAGTTTAAAAGAGTTTGAGCTTGAGATTCATCCAGGAGTTTTCTTGGGACAAAAAAATGTGCCAATCAATTCCGTCGGATGGTAAGCTATTTCCCACTCTTATGCACTTCATTGTTTATAACCAGTAATACCTTTGCGCTCCACCCCCTAGTATTATAAGCGATTAAGAAATCCATACTGACAGATTCTCAGCTATATTCCAGGCGGCCGCTATCCTCTCTTAGCCTCTGCTCATATGACTATCCTCACCGCCAAAGTCGCCGGCGTCCCTCATGTAATGGGATTTACGCCCCCGATCAACGGCTCTATTCCCGCAGCTACAGTAGCAGCCATGGCCATGGCAGGCGCGGACGCAATATATATATTGGGTGGCGTACAAGCTATTGCTGGAATGGCGATCGGGACTGACACAATCCCAAAGGTTGACTTCATTGCTGGGCCCGGCAATGCCTTTGTAGCCGAAGCTAAACGCCAATTCTTTGGCGCAGTAGGTATCGACCTTTTTGCTGGCCCGACAGAAGTCCTAATCATTGCGGATGAATTCGCAGATTCATTTACTGTGGCGACAGATTTGTTGAGCCAGGCAGAACACGGGCCTGATACACCTGCCGTCTTAATCACGACTAGTGAGAGTCTTGGCAAGGAGGTGATCAGGCTAATTAACGTGATTTTAAAAGATATGCCGACAAGGGAATTGGCGGGAACGAGTTGGAGAGATTTTGGAGAGGTGGCTGTGGTAGAGAACCTTGACGAGGCGTACAAGTTAGGAGATACATATGCTTCAGAGCATGTACAGATCCTGACAAAGGAGCCGAGAGTAGCGTTGGTGAAAATGACGAATTATGGGGCTTTGTTCTTAGGAGAGAAGACCTGTGTTAGCTATGGTGATAAGGTGAACTCCCATATAAAACAAGATAGAAGGCAAAAACTAATAGGAGATAGGTCATCGGGACTAACCACGTCCTCCCAACAAGAGGCGCTGCACGATATACGGGCGGTCTATGGGTTGGGAAATATCTCAAGACTGTCACTTATCAAGAGGTAAAATCAGACAAGGCGAGCGGCGAGTTGGGTCAATTATGTGGACGCGCTGCAAGAGTGGAGAATTTTGAGGGACATGCTAGGTCGGGTGATGTACGAGCCCATCGCTTCTTAAATGACCCATACGAGTGGATTGATATTGCAAAAGCAGGCCCGGTTCAAAAACTTTAAATGGGTGCTGTAAACCGTTCGTAGCTACTTATAGATATCTAGATAACTATTTTTTACCCTTGTTCCGTTTAGTTTCTGAGTCTAAAGGGCTGCTCTACCTTTACTGAGCCGCGCCTCCATTATGGCGATGTGGGAAGCATAACCAGAGTGAAATTCCATCCAAAGCCGACAAAACTCTAACTATGGAAGAGTGGAGGGGTTGTACAGAATTATTACACTGGGGTGCGGAATATATCTGTTGGAATGTACAACATACATAATTTAGGCACAGTGATACACTTCACATAAACAGTGCCACTAAGAGCAATATGCCCTTGGTGTTTGCAGCCTAACCGTCCACTTACCTCTTCAATGTAGTATACGTGTAAACTCTTGCTTTCCCTGTTTTTTTAAACTACGCCACGGCCATTAATGAGGTTCGTTGTCAGTAATCGTCATTCTCATATTCACCCAATGTAATCTGCAACTGAAAATGATTCATCGGAAAGACCACAACATCCTAATTCCTAAAAGAAACCCGCTACATATACCACTCCCAGCCTTTCTCCGTCATTCTTTCATTCCCACAGGTCTAATTCCTAAAGGTAACCGTCTTACTCCTAACCCACTCCTCCAACCCTCCACTCCCAAACCTACCATAACCCGAGCACTTTACCCCACCATGAGGCAACATCGTCTCATCATGCACCGTCATCCCATTGATATGCACTGCGCCACTCTCAATGCGCTTTGCAAGCCTCAGTCCGCGTCTGAGGTCCTCTGTAAACACCGCTGACGTGAGGCCATATGGGGTATCATTCGCCATCCGCACCGCCTCCTCCTCGGTTTCAATCTCGATAATACTCACCGTTGGGCCAAACGACTCCGTATTATACAACTCCATCGCCTCCGTCACACCCTTCACCACTATGGGTGACATATGCGTCCCTGGTAGGTGATGGTCCTGTTCCACCGTTCCAACCAGCACCTCCGCCCCCTTCTCCACCGCATCCCTCACAAGCCTCATATTCCTGTCAACAGCCGCCCTATTGACCAACACTCCCTGTTCTCTAAACATATCGGCTACCTTCTCTCTGTATCTCCCCTCAAATGCCGCCGCGACATTCTTATGCACCAAGATCTTCTCTGTGCTCATACACACCTGTCCACAATGCACAAACGCACCCCTCGCACACTCCGTCGCGGCAATCTCCAAATCCGCATCTTCACACACAATCGCCGGTGCTTTGCCACCAAGCTCCAGCAGGACGGGTTTTAGGTACCGACCTGCCGTCTCGGCGATGATGCGTCCGACGACCGTGGAGCCCGTGAAGTTGATTTTTTGGACGCGCGAGTCGGCGATTAGTGCTTGCGTGACGGCGGCGGCGGAGGAGGTAGAGTGTGCAATGGTATTTAGAACGCCAGCGGGGAGGCCACCGAGACGAAAGCAGTCGGCGATGGCCCAGGTGCAGCGCGGGGAGAACTCGGAGGCTTTGATAATGGCGGTGTTGCCTGCGGCAAGGGCGTAGGCAATAGAGCGGACGCCAAGGATGTAGGGTGCATTCCTAGAATAGGTTAGTTCTGGCGCGGAGGAGGATCGGGAGGGGAAGGTTAGGTAAATATATATCCGCATTTGGTCCAGAAAAAAAGGGAAAGTGGATGAGAGTGAGAGAGAAGTACCATGGAGCGATGCCTAAAATGACACCGTACGGCTCCTTGTACACGATTGCACTTGTATCCGGGTTGCCTGTTATCGGCGCATCCCCCTTTAGACTTGAGATTCTGCCTGCGATATCCTTCAAGATGTCGGCTGCAAGGGTGATGTTAAAGTCAGACCAGAACTCGCTTGCGCCAGTTTCATTAGTCATATATCTTGACAATTCCTTGTTTCTGCCCTTGAATATTTCGGCAGTATTGAGAAAGATGTCGCGCTTTGCGGCTGGGGGGAGGTCGCGCCAGGCCGGAAAGACTGCCTGGGCAGCGGTGACGGCGGAGAGCGCGTCTACGACAGAGGCGGAGGAACAACGGTGAATTAAAGACCCGTTAATGGGAGAGTGGACGTCAAAGGTTGAGGTTAGGATGACTTCTTCACCATTGATTTGAGCAGGAATGGTGTATAGTTTTCCAAGCTTGCCATTGGCGGGGTCGGCGAGATGGCTCGTGAAGAGATTCATTGCTGTTCGTAGGATGTGACAGAACCGTATGAGTATTCGTGTTGAAATAGAAATAGCACGAAGAAGAGACAAAAAGAGAGAGAAAATTTAGAATGAGAGGGCGGGGGTTGTCGGCCTTGAGGAAAAAGGGAAAGATTAAAAGAGGAGGGGGGATGGGAAGGATCGGAACTATACCTTACCCTTTTCGCGGAGCTCTACGATTGCATAGGATTGTAGGTCATAGGCTCCGTAAGTATCAGTTGCTTGCGACAATAGGCTCACGGTCTTAATCTCTCGGGGACAGCCATGAGGCCTATCGATCCCCGTTTCACCGACTTGGGGTTAGTGGGCTGCAGCGAAGGATATGTGTACATGTGTAGATGTGTATATACCGTAGCTACACTATGTATGTGCTGTATTCGCTCAATGATGCCGTTATTACTTTCAACGTTTTTCAGCGATGCTGTATAAAGCGTCTCTCAAAAGGGGTTATTCCACCTTCTTCGTAATGATCAATTGATGCGTGTCATTGGCCGAAGAGCACATTTCCCCGCACTTGGCAAGTTTACTATGTATGGCTGAATCCCCCCCAACCCCACATAACCCCACATTCCAACCAACCAACCCCAGACCCCCCACATTCCCGAGAAGCACATTAAATTCCCTTATATTCCCAATCTCCTCCACAACTTGCCGGACGACCACATCAAAATCCCTTCACAGCCATGAACTCCACCAACATAGCCGATCCGGATCCCGATCCCGATAGCAATCAGAGAGGCCAGGATCGCGTCCAGGCCGGTCCGTTTAAGTGCAATGTCTGTCAACGAACATATGCCAGGATAGATCATCTTGCACGCCACTTCCGTTCCCGTAATGTGACTCTTCAGAACCTCCGCTCTAGATAAAATCGGATGCTAACCATAACGCCATTCAGATACCTCCGAGAAACCATATCGATGTGAGACTTGCTTCAAGACGTTCAACAGGCCGTACGTATTGAATAAAGATAACTCAATCTCTAATTAGTGCACGTATCTAATCTTCTCGTAGTGATTTATTGAAGAGGCATGTACAATCTCACACCGACAGCCGCCAGCATCGCAAAATTTGCCCATCTCGCCCCGGACGTGTATCGCAAGCATGTAAGGCTTGCGCAGCTTCAAAGCTAAAATGTAAGGAAGAGAAACCTTGCCAAAGATGTGAGGCTAAGGGTATGACGTGTGAGTATAACGAGACAGAAGCGATAGTTACCAGATCTTGGCAACAATCTAGCAGCTCTCATGATACTACACAGCAGAATATGGATAATCCTTTGTCTGAGGATGCATTTGCTGCTCACTCTGCGAATGAACCAAGGCAGTCTCAGGAACATGATATCATGGATTATACTTCAGGCACCAATCCAGGTCTCAGTGAATTGGCTTTGACTGGCGGTGAACATGTTACAGATCCCACCCAGAGCCGTAATAGAGATGGCAAGTTTCCTCATCTGAAGAGAAAAGTGTTACCTTTCTGATATATTCCCTAGACATGTCTATGTCACTGCCAATGGATACCTCCCTATCGTCAAACGCATTGATCGACTGTGACGAGAGCGAGTTCGCCTATTTCCTACGAGAGGTCATGATGCCGACCCCTTTAGAGCCATTCAATGGCCAACAACCCCTCTCTCAAGGAACCGACGCCCAGTCAATGGCCCTCAGAGATGTCTTATCTTTCGGTTTGGAATCTAACCTCGAACTCAACGATCAAGATTACACCCTCATGGACTTTTATCAAGGAAAGGCCGTCCATGATACAGCCCATATCAGAGAGGTCATCGACAACTCATCCTTACAATATGAAATGCCCACACCACAATCAAACGCACCTGCCGAAAAGACTGCAGAGCGTCTTGCGTTGGGCATTGAGGCTTTCCGCAAATCACTCTGGTGCTGGACGCCTGTTCGCGCAGACACAGGATCAATTGAACAAGAAAACTTCACTTTACATCCTTCTGAGACGAGCAGTCCTTCAACATATTTCGAAGAATCTATGCATGTCAATACTGATAGTCTCAATGCCGCGGGCCGCGACAAGATCGTATCTATGGTGCTAAGTACAAGTTCGAGGTCATCATTCACAAAAATCATGTCTAGCTTCCCGTCTGTAGAGTTGCTGCATAACCTTATTCATTTTTTCCTCGCATCCCATACCATGCAGTCAGATACTTGGATCCACCCACCGACGTTAAAGATTGGGGGCCAGAATGCGGAGCTATTAGGCAGCATTGTTTCAGCGGGCGCCGCTCTTTCCACCTCTCTCACTATTCGCAAGCTGGGGTTTGCAATCCATGAAGCTGTAAGGAAATCACTTCCGGTAGTTTGCGATGAGAATAACTCCTTGACGCGAGATCTTGGCCTGTTGCAAGCCATGGTCCTAAATCTAGATGTTGGGCTTTGGAGCGGTAATAAACGAAAGATGGAATTGGCAGAAAGTCTTGCGCTGGCGGTTATAACGATGTGTCGACGAGCTGGTCGATTTTTGAGATCGAACTACGTGGCTATTGTTCCCTTAGAGGGTGATGAGGGTCAGGCTTTAGAGAATAAATGGAGGAGTTGGGCGCAGCAGGAATCCTTCAAGAGGTAACTAGCCCGGCACACATTAAGCTCCCAACTAAATATACTAATATCTCACAGACTCGTCTTTCACCTCTTTATCCGTGATGCCCAAACCTCGATCTCGCTCATCGTTCCCAACATAATCTCTTACGCCGAGCTCTCGCTCCCCTTACCGGAATCCCGCAACCTCTTCCTCGCCCACACAGCTGCCGAATGGAAATCAATCTACCTCTCTCAAACTTTTTCCATCAACTCCAACGAGCGCATTCCGTCCTTACAGCAATGCCTCCATGATATATCTCCTTTAAACAGCCCCTCCGTCAACGCAGTCATCGACACCGCCTTATCTCACTCTATAATTGCTTACGGAATCTGGGGCCTAATCCTAGAATACCGCCAACTGAACTCAGTCGCCAAAGCATACCCATCCATACGCCTCTCCTCGAGCTTTTTAGTGCTGGGACACCGCCACCAAGAACTATGCGAGCTATTGCAATCTTTCTCCGCCTCATTACCCGAGCCAGGACCAGGGCAAAAAAACCAATCAAACATAGCACTCCAATCCAAACTGTTAACTGAGCTCCTCATCACCAATCTATACGTATCCTTCAATAGCCTACAGGTTTTCGCCGGCAGGGAAGGCGAAGAAGAAGCCCGGCGCGTCTATCCCTCTCTCCAACAATGGGCCGCAAGCCGTGAAGCCCGAACCGCTGTGTTTCATGCCGGACAGATCGTCCGCTATGCGAAGTTGCTGAATCATAGAAGAGGTTTGCAAGGAGGATTACGAGATTTCTTCGCCGTCGCGGTATACCACTCTGCGCTCACGTTCTGGGCGTTCGGCGTGTTGAGTCTGAGACCGAATGCTCAGCATGATCAGTATCAGTCCGAACTATCAGATATTGGAAGTGGAAATAGCGTAGGCGAGGCTGGTGATAATTCTGGAGAGGACCTCGTCAGGCTAGACGTGGAAGAGAGTTCATTTACAAAATCATTCATTGCGTTACAACGTGGAATACCATGTTTTTCGGTGACGGGGCTCTCCGGGGCCGATGAGTGTACGACAGAGGAAATCGCTATGTTGCATGAGCCGGGGAGGGTCATGGACGCCATTGTTAAGATTTTGAGAGGTGTGGTTGATGGAAACGACGAAGAAACACCGCCTCCGCCACTAGTGGAGAATTTGAGCCAATTAATAAGAGGGCTGGGGGTTGCGGCGAGAGGTGTAATAGTTAAGTGATATAGATATTCTAATAAATAATATGCCACTTCTCATTCCACAACCAGAGACGAGACATGAAGTCCGACGGCGCCTATACAAATCCTCACTTTCTGCAGCATGAATCGTACGGCTTTTACACGCACGAAAAACTGGGTTTGCGGCATTTAGCGCTCTATTAGAAACCATAGCCCTCCGGGCTCCGGGACAGAATTGTGGCTATGGCTGCATATTACGCGTGAGGGCTGTGAATTGTAATGATGTGGGTTGGCCTCGCGGAAGGGGCCCTTCAGCAAAATAAGACCAAACATTAAAATATTTTGAGATTTCAATGTGCACTATATAAGTGTAGATTGCCCTGTAGGGGACATAATAGGTTGGAAGCTATAGGCGGTGGGACTGTTTATAAAATGTTATTGGAGGCTGGGGACATAAGTACGGAATGTGGGGGAACGTGGAGCTGAACGGATGGTCGGCCCCACGTCAACATCACCGGATGTGTTTCACTCAATAAAATGAGTGTCGGAATGTGGGTTGCAAGAACGGGTGGGAAGCCTCTCTATCGCTCTGTCTACTGTCTATGACTTTAGCTTAGAAGTTGTCACTTTCCAGCTTCTTCTGCGATTTTGTCGCACCTTCGTATACGTTATCAGTCTTTTAGTTTTAAAATATGGCATCTACAAGCAGATTGACGCCTGTCCATTTCTTCTCCCATGGTTCAACCATGATGCTTGGCGAGGAGTCCGCCTCTGCTGACTACTGGAAGAAGTGCGGCGACGAAGCACTCGCGAATGGCATTGAGCACGTCGTCATTATGGGTGCTCACTGGGCAACAACTGGAAACGAAATTGAGATTGCCGCGAATCCCAAGCCGGAGAAGTCACCAGTCGCTTACGTCCATCCTGACAAATATGTCCCCTACGTCCTCAACCCCGATATCCCGATGTCGCACAGGTGTCGAGACCTACTTAAGCAGTCGGGCTTCAAAGTGAAGCTCAACGAGAAATTTGACTGGATACACGATACATATTTGATTCTCATCCGGATGTTTCCAGGTGGATGTCCGCCAACTACTATTCTGTCCATGAACGCTCGTTATGACCCACACTTTCATGTGAAGGTTGGTTCGGCTTTGCGCCCCATGCGCAAGGAGAAAGTCCTGTTTGTTGGCTCTGGTGGTGCCGTGCACAATCTATATCGCAATTCATGGTTCCAGATGTTGCGCTTCCGTGGTACGTTATTAATTTATCCAGGGGGCTATATTTTGCTTACAAAAAACCGCGCAGATAACTTCGCTATGCCTGCTCCACCTAGTAGTCTATTGCTTGATTTTAGACAAGAGTTTGAAGATGCGATTACGAAGACATCAGGTCCTGAACTCCGACGGGCTATGACGATGTTGATGAAAGTTCCTAAATATAGGGATGCCCACGCTACTGATGATCACTTTATGTCAGCCATGTTTGTTGCTGGGTTATGTGGATCATTTGAGGATAAAGGAACGGTTGCTGAGTTGGGAGCCGAGGACTGGGAGCTACAAAATATGTGCAACAGCCAATATACGCTTGGGAAGTGGGCCCCAGCTGCTAAAGTGGTAGCTGCTGTTTGAGACATAATCTGTTTAGTTAGTTTTGGGTGGATAGGCACACGTCTTGGGGGCATTTCTAGGTATAAGTTATCGTAATTTTTATGTTGATGCAATTGTATCCCTAAGGGTGATTCAAAAGCCGGAAGGTAGGAATCGGACATCTAATAGCTCAATGTCATAGTCTAAACTATACAGATTGTCAAATTCTCGCATTTTGGTGTACATTCCAGCTCTGTGGCAAGATAGTGATACGCCAATATATGAAATATACATGTCGATTACTACATAATCACATCAACCTGCTAACTCTCTTTCCCAACACCCACAGTCCCCACCCTGTCGCCGGCACCGCTATGCTCAAGACTATGCCCAAACCTAAGAATATTCCTTGTTCAAAGAATCCAATATCATACCCCTGCGCTTGTCCCGTGCCAGGCAGTTTCTGTGTCGCCAATGATCGTAATTGCTTCGCTTTCGTGGTTCTATTTGCGTTCCAGCCAGGAATGAGATGTTCATCAACTACCGATAGCTCGGTGGGTAGAGCAGAGATGTACTGTGGACGCGAGATAGAAAACATTTCTGAGCTATATCGGTACTTGTACTCCATGGCGGTTCCAGATGGCGCAGCGGGTCCAACGAGGAGATTCACAGGTATTTGATTGATGACCGTGAGGTGTGCCTTGAGGTGTTGGGCAAGAAATTTAGCTTCAGGGGGTTGTGCAAAGATATAAGCTGCAAGAAGGCTTGACCTAATTGCTGGTAAGTTGAGAGCTTTAAAGTTAGAGTTTGATAGTGGTGTAAACATACTTCATCTCTTTGATAACAGAATCAACCATGCTTGTGCTTGTAACTATGGGCAGATAGCAGCCATGGACTTTTATTTCGGTCACCGGACAAGTGCTTGATTCATGTTAATCTTCAAATTCCAAAAAGCTCGAGAAAACTGACCTATCCGTGACATCCGCCAGGATACAATCCGCAAACCCAAAAGTTGACAATTGTCCTCTGGTAACAGCGTCTTCAAAGGACTTTCTTGTCTCAGCTTCAGCATTGTTTCTTGACCTCTTAGCCTTTCCGCCAGAAACAAACATCTGACTCGCATATTTCGAACATGTGGCAAAGAATTCATCCTTGACAAACTCGTTAACAATGACCAGGTCTGGGCTGTATGGAGAAGCGCCTTGAAATTTGAAACGTGCTGCTACAATTGCCTTTGCTGCACAGTCAATATCTGCCGTACGGTCTACAATAGCAATTGCTCGGTGCTTATTTTGAGAGGAAAGCGAATTGGCGATGATGGTTGTTGATACAGATGTTTGGTCGACAAGAAGACTTGATGAGAGAATTGATGGGTCCTCAATAAATTTTGCGGAAATAATGAAGGTGTCCGGATCTAATGCTGCTGGTAAAATATCCTTCAGGATAGCATCAACTTTGAGAAGGGTATCTGGAAGCTACATGAATCAGCTACGCGTCTTCAAGCATCTAGAATGACGAACCTCAATGACGACAATATTCCCCGCCGCTAAAGCCGCCGCCAATGGGCACACAATCGAATATAACCTTGTATGCGTAGTAGGGCGAATTATTACCAGACCATATCCTACCTTTCTCTGAGGATTATCAACCCCTGTTGCGACTAAGTACTCTTCATTAATTGATCTTTCGAAGCCTAGGCCCTCGTAGAAATGCTTCACAGCATTCGTGGACAGATAATACTCTGTCTCAACTTCAGTATTTGAACTTTCAACTTGTGTATCTTCTGCGATTGAATTGCATATCAAATCTGCATTACTGCAAAGAGCAGCATGCAAGCTTTGAAGTTGGTTTTGACGGTACCGAACGTTCTCAGTGCGACCGTCGATAACAGACTCTTGAAGGCGCTGGATGGGGTCCATTCTCATGATTGCAAAAAAAGTTATGAGACAGATCCTGTGAGACAAACAATGCTGTTTGTCTATTCGGACATTATGTCGGAAAGTTACGATCGGGTGGGCAAGCTGCCACCGGGAGGCCACATCGGAATGTGGGGGGTGGGCCGAGCATATTTAAAACCACAACACGAAGAATGACAGAACTATCAGTAGCATTCAATATATTAAAGCAGCCCTCTTTCTTCTTGGGGCTATCTTAGTATTGAAATCTTTAATATGTCAACCACAACAACAATAGCGAGAGCGACGACCGCTGAAATACAACATATCCTAACTGACTACGACATCCATCTCACAGGATCTGAGAATGACACAACAACTCAACCACCAAGAGTGCATCAGAATCAGCATTCAGCAGCCGAAAGTCCTAACAACTGGCCCAGCAATTATCGGAGAGTGCCTGATTATCGGCCTGTAAATAGAGAGTTGGATTACAGTGAGAGGCCGTTGGGAAATGGTACCTTTGAGTTCCTATTTTTGAATGTTATGTTTACAGGAGTTGCCACTAACGCAGTAAGTATCAATTCCCTGTGCTTGGTTTAAATCCGCTGACGATTTCAGAGTATTGCCAAATTTTGGGGACGAACAGGAGGAAAGGTTTTCACGCGGGTGTTTCGGTACTCTATCGGCGGGGAATGGTGATGATAATAAAGATCGTTAGGCGCAGGGTGGCAACATGTTAATTCTAGAACTATCTCATAAGAGAGAGTCAAGAGATGCAAGAAATATGTAGAAGTTTTATTCGCACACATCTGTTGCTTGCGCTACGTGATATAAAACGGCAAGAAGGGTCAAAAATGGCAAAAAAAACATACAACAGCGGGTATTCGCTGGTGGTCACAAGCAATTCTCGGGTGTTGAACTAGCGAGGCACGCAAAAGTGGAGCGCCCACACTTTGGCAGGTCAAAGCTGGTCTATATTTTACAACATCGGGATAACACTTAAAATGGTGCAATCTAGCCTAGTGGGTGAGCTCACCGCCCTTACCCTTATTTTGTGATCCTACCTCGGCCACCTCAACTACCTAAAGGTGGGGTCCATTCTTGACAACGTGTTGCACTAAGGTGAGTGGGCGAGCATGGTAAGCACAGTGAGCAGGGTGGCCAAGGTGACCAGGGTAGCGGGGTAGCCGGGTGGCGGGGGCAGCGGGGTAGCCAGCCGTGCCTTTGGTTCTCTAAGGGTTAAGCTGATTGGCTCTTGGGCGCCCTTCTAATCTTTTGCGGATGCAAAGTGCCTGGCACTGAGCTATCATTTCATTCGAATGAACCCAATGCTAGGATAATTGGTCATCGATAACGGAAGCAACTCCAAAGGAGCAACGCTACGCTGCACTATGCAGGTTACAGGAGCCATGGCGCTGGCTTGGGATTTTCTCCCGAGTCTACCGGCGGATTTGTGACACGTACGTGGCAAAACTTATGCAGACTTCTTTAGCAAATGCGGGATAATTATCCATCCGCCTTAGCCACACATCATGTGACCCATAAGTAATATAGTGCCTTGGTTGTAATATAACCGACTATAAGAACTACTACAGAAGTGGATTGATTCGCTTTTGCTAGTTCAACACTTGCGGTTACCCCACTTGGTCATGGATAGTTATTCGTAGGCGACTGCAGATTCGAGCCGTTCCGTACCGTTAGACACATGCAATAGTGCCCAAGCCGGTAAAATCGTTATCTATCTATTTTAAATACCGGAATTGTCATGGTCCATGACATTTCCAGTATTTAAAATACTCTCTAAACTATCCCTGAAACTTAGTAATGAATTCTAAGCCTTCAATGAATCTATTTATGATTAAAACTGCCTTCGGCCCTGTTCCAAAACCCCACCCCTATATATAATCCACTCTTTCCATCTTTCCAACCGCAATATTATTTCCTGATGAAAAGGATTTATCAATCGTTCTGTTGCGTTGAATTTGAGGTCACTCAACGAAAAGCCTCTCTAACCTTTGAACCCATCTCTACTACAATAGCAAAGTTATCCCCGGATCCGCCCGCCTTCGAGTCAAAATGGAGGTCCTAAAACGAATCACTTACATCGAACCTCAGTTCATAGGAATAATCATAGTATCTGGACTCATTCTCAACATTTCTAGTCTGATTATCTATCGCCTTATTTTCCATCCCCTGAGACATATTCCTGGCCCTTTCTTGGCCAGGCTGACCTACGGGTATCAGATGTACTACGACGTCTACCTCGGGGGTCTTATGCCAAGGCACTTGGCCGAACTTTCTCAAAAATACGGCCCCATTGTTCGCATTGCTCCAGATAGAGTACATGTCAATGATCCTGAATTCTACAAGCGGTTTGCTAACATTTCCCGATAATCAAGAATGAATACTATGCTGATTCTTAAGACTTTTCGGCCCACGAGAGGACTTTATCAAAGCCAAGTACTACTATGGGAATCTTGGCATCACCGAATCGATTGTCACAATGCAAGACGTCAAAGCCCATCGAATCCTCAGGAACTCCCTGAACCCTTTCTTCACTCCCCAAACCGCACTCGATCAACACCCTCTTATATTAGAAGAGATTAAGAAGCTACTCATTACCCTTAGGGAGAACAACAAAGACACATCTTTGATTGACCTCCAAAGGATGTTGGGGCAACTTTTCGTGAGTTCAGGCTTTGCATATCATGCTGAGTGGTAAGCTAAGAAACAAGGTCAACCTAACGTGTCGAACTGTATTTGGGCTTCATGACATGTCGAAGATAGATTCTTTGACTATTTTCGATGGCATTTCAGGATGGTTTTCCTCTTTCAATGTGGCTCTTGCCTTTCCACTTATTCCGAAGATTGCATTGAAGTTACCAGATTGGTTGACTGCAAGGATTGTCCCAGGATATCTGTGCATTCTGCAAGTAAGATAAGACAATATCGAAAATATGTTTCACTAGACTGTATTAACTCTATTTAGAATGTTCGAGTCTGCATAGAAAAGTGTAACGCCAGAACAAAGGGTTCAGGAACTCTCACTCAATATGACAATGTCTTCGACATGCTCCAAGCCTCAGAAGTTGGTGGGCATCAACCATCAATTTAACGAAACTCAACTTCTACACGAAGCTATAGAACTTCTAGCTGGCGGGGTTCTTCCGACAAATACAACAGCCTCCTATGCCATATACTTTATCCTAACTCACCCACAAGTTTTAGCAACCTTGAAGATGGAATTAGCTGGCATCCAAAAAACCGCAGACGGGATTCCCATATGCGAGTCCTCAACAAATGCTCCATATCTGGTTTATTATCATCTCTTCTATCCTCAATTTCTATTGCTAACTATCGTATTAGAGAGCCATTGTTAAAGAAACTCTTCGACTTCGCCCGACTGCAGGGCCTGGGTTTTTACCTAGAGTTGTACCTTCGAAAGGGGTCTTCATTGGTGACACATTTATCCCTGGCGGAGTGAGACTAGAGACTATCACAAAAGTTGACGAGTAAGGCTAACTTTCTATAAGACCAATATCTCCACAAGTATTTTTTCCGTCAACACCAACCCAGCTCTCTTCAAAGATCCTATGACTTTCAACCCGGACCGTTGGCTAAGCCCTCAATCCAACGACCTAGATGATTGGTTCATCTCTTTCTCAAAGGGGCCTCGGATGTGTCTTGGGAAACAGTGAGTTATGCCATAGAATCCCGAGGAAAATACTCATCTGTTGAATCTTAGTCTTGCAATGCTTTCTATGACCTCTGTTTTGGCCGCTCTTTTCTCCAACTTCGAGTTGACCCTTCATGAAACCGACGAGGAGACAATGGATTGGAGAGATCAAACCCTCTTGGTCAATAGATCCCATGTTATGGCGTTTGTCAAGCCTATTAATTTTCCGTCTCCCGACACGAATATCTCACGGCTGGAAGATTCCGATACCGTTATTCTCCCAGATCTTTTTATCAGCTGGGCCAGCGCTCCTATCAAATTGAGTTCTCCCAGATCTTTTCGTCAGCTGGGCCAGCACTCCTATCCAATTGAATGCAAATTATGCCGTCGTGGCCCCTGAAGCCGAGACCTGGTTCCAAGAGTATGTACCAATTGCCACGTTCCCAAAGCCGTTCCCCTTACATATTCCAGAATTTGCAAACACGATGAGAAAACACACCGAAAATATTTGAAAGCGGATTTCGGGTATTTTGCTGGAACATGGGCACCAGACGCTGAGGCTCCTGAATATCGCACGACTATCGATTATTGCAACTGGGTGCGTTGACGAAACTTCACTCTTTACATTGAAGCTAACTAACTGTACTTAGATCTGGGCATTTGATGATCGTTAGTTGCCAAGCCACCTCTCTGGTAAATTACGGACGTGGAATTCTGTTAACGTATTGTCTCCTACAGCATTTGATGAGGGAAGCATGAAAGGTCGCCCAGATCTAATAAAGCCCGAAATCGAGAATGTTCTGTCTGTTATATCGGATAATCCTCGAAGCTTCTCGCCAGAGGAGCACCCAGTCATGTATACCTTTCAGCTTATATGGCAGCGCATACTGAAGGCAAGTAGCTCTCCTCAAACTTTGGACAATGACGACCGTCAGTACTTATTAGTGTTTAGAAATCTACGAAAGGTACAAAACAACGTAAAATGATTATGCAGTCTATATTAATCTACATTTAGGAATTCAAAGAAGATTCCGCCAGCACCAGAAGGACTACCTCTATCAAGTCCTTGAACAATCCAACCCCAAAATAATAGAGGTTTATACAGATCTCGACACATTCGTTGCGAATCACCGAGAATCTGTTGGTGCAAAGCCTCTACTGCCCCTTATCGAGTAAGATTCCGAGCCAAACCCGTGTGGCCAAACCTGCTCACAAACACAGGTATTGTTATGGGCTCGATGTGCCCGAGTTCATTTTTGAAGATCCTGCTATTCAAAGAATTATCGATCTTCAGGCCGAGCTCATACTTCTGTCAGTACCTTGTACTCATTAGTAAGGGCACTATTAATTCTATCGTAGTGCCAATGATGTCTATTCTTATGCCCGAGAGGCAAAGGTCAGTTCACTTCTCAGCGACAAACGAGTCTGGTTGGTAATCCTTTTGCAGGTCAAGCACTATCACAATGTGATCCACATACTCCGAAAGGGAGGCATGACTCAACAGGAAGCTCTCGATCATGTCGGCGAAGCTGTACTTGCACGATATCTCGAGTGGGACTTAGTCGTGGAAAGGGTACCTAGCTGGGGAGAGAAGGTTGATGCTACTGTCAAAAGATACATCGAGATTAGCAAGATTTCGGTCATTTCGAACTTACATTGGAGGTAAGTCTATACGCTTTGTTCCTGTCCTCGTGGAGGCTGCCTACTAAGTTGTGGCAGCTTTAAGAGTAAGCGCTATTTTGGGAGCCAGGGTGAGATTATAAGGAAGACTAGACGCGTTCCTACTATCCCATTTCTTGGATGAGATTTTTGGGCATAAATATTTCATCGTTTTGGGATCAGAATGACGGGACCTTTGAGTTCGTACCAAACGTTGACATTATTCGAAAGCATATGAGCAGACCGGGTGTGGAGCGCAACCGGAAGTTGGCCATGTTCTCAGGACCAGGGATTTTTGAACCAACATAGCTCGATTTGGATATTCACAAATCTGATGAATTTTATGAAGAGCACCTATTTTGTTTCGTTGAATATAAAGACCAAGCCTAATTCATCCTCCTTCAATTTAAGGGCCTGGGCTTCAAATTCATCTTCAAAGTTTTGTGTAAGACACGCTCGCCCGTGCTCTCAAATTTGAGAAATAACTGGTGACATCCCAGATTCCCTATCGGGAAGGATCACTGCCACTTCTTGGGGGGCGAGGAAGGGTAGACCAAAAACCATTTGAAAACTTATCGCCACACTATAATACCCTCGTAACTTTGTTTCGTTGACGGCTTGAAAACGTCGCTAAACCGCACAGACTTACGCTCACCTCCCTCAGATCGTAATGGGTGCGACTTATTGCACAGTGCAACTGATATGACCATGTTGCATCTGACGAGGAGAAATGAAACAGCAGTTCCCCTCCCTCCTCTGTCTGCGAAGTGCACGCCGAAGTTGTGTTGGCCATGTAGCAGTGCGGAGAAGTACATAATGGGACGTTATTTGATTGATTGGCTGCAGACCGTTCTATAATAAGGCGGTGAGCCACACTTGCGGCAGAACCACTTTCCCTGTTCCCCTATTCCTCCCGTCTTACGCCACAGTCCAAAGAAGGAAACAGGCCCACTAGTTTTGGACCTCTTGCCCTCGCAAGGTTTCGGATTTGCTGGTAAGATCCGTCGGGCAGTGCAACGCTAATCGAGCAAAACCAAGTTGCTGGGAACTTATATTCCCACCATTTCCCAGTACAGGTCAACTCACACACATCACTGGCCAGTTTTCCGCATGCGGTTTTCCTTCGTGACTGACCCCTGCCACATGGCTAGAACTTTTCGACTGGAATTTCGTTCATAAATCGAAATATCTATCCTCAAGCCCGTTCACCCTCGAGGGAGCAGTGTACCGTAAACTGTCGGCAGATAAGACAGGTCCCGAGGATGACCGTGCCAGCAAAGTTCGGGGACATGGGTGCTTCTGAAAGCATATCGATTCCTATCGGTACTCAAAGACGTGGCTCCTCAGTGTCCATTGGAATTGACACGCCGCTTGAAGCAGATGTGAGTAGCTGCACCCACTTTATAGACCACCTTGGCTGACAGCATGCGCAATCAGACTTCCCAATCTGACACTTCGCTAAATGATAAGTTCGTTCCCATCAATGTGGAGGCTATGCTGTGCACATATGTGCTATACCATTATTATCTCTAGCCTCGATCGTAAGCTAACATGCTCCAGCGCCTCGTCAGGTACACATATGTGCTATACGATCATTATCTCCAGCCTCGATCATAAGCTAACATGTTCCAGCTCCTCGTCACTTTCCCTCACGAACAGCGTGTATGACTTTACCAAGGAGAATGGCCGTACATATCACGGATATCGCGCAGGAGGTAACAGCTTACTCTTCTATTCTCTGTGCAATAGCCGCTCATGCAATATCTAGCGTATCACTTCCCTAATGATCCCACCGAGACAGATCGTCTCGATTTCCAGTATGAAATTTTGAAATACTGCTTCAGAGACCGCAACTATTTCGCGCCTCTTTCGGACCCTGGGTATATCCTTGATATCGGCACAGGAACCGGACAATGGGCAATAGAAATGGGTGATGAGTTTCCGGGCGCTAAAGTCGAAGCCACCGACCTCTCGCCCATTCAACCATCTTCTGTCCCCGAGAACGTTCATTTCTACATCGATGATGCCAGTGAGGATGATTGGGCCTTGCCAGCCAGTCGTTATGATTATATTCATACGCGGGTGCTTCTTGGATGCTTCACTGATTTTAGAGATGTCATTAAGAAGGCATTCTACCATCTCAAGCCTGGAGGTTATATGGAAAGCCAGGAGATACTGCATACGGCGTCCTGCGACGATGGGACAATACCAGCTGATTGGGCCTTCTCGGGTTGGACCGATTACAGTGACGAAGCAGCTATGGAAGCTGGCAAGCCATTGAGAATTGCAAATATGCTCAAGGGATGGTATGAAGAGTGTGGCTTTGTCGACGTGGAAGAAAAAGTGTTTAAACTACCCCTAAATCCTTGGCCCAAGGACAAGCATCTGAAAAGCCTGGGGAAGATGTACGAGCACAATTGGTTGTCAGGCTTGCAAGGTTTCACTATGGCACCTTTCTCGCGGATGTTGAACTGGAACAAGACTGAGATTGAGGTACTATGCCTTCCATGATCCTCAACCTCGCTAACGCTTTGGAATAGGTATATCTGGTTGACGTGCGAAAAGGTATCTCAAATAGGCATGTCCATGCGTATAACAAAGTGTATGTAGTTTGGGGAAGGAAGCCCGATTCCTCTCCGGAAGCATCCACGATTCGGACTCCAACCACATCGGCGGACCTTACGTAGACAATCGCTGGGATGATCCAACCCCGGCACCCTTGTGCTCGCTCACCCACGCCAAATTTCCCAAGGCTATGCACCAAACGCCGCTTGCAAGGTTCAATCATAAGGTCAACTGCGAAGATGACTCTTTGAGCATAGTGTGTGCATCATTCGAAAGCACACTGCTGACTGCAAACCTCATTTCTTTCCTTACTTTTGGGGTTTGCTCTTCTACTTCGTGCATTTTGGTCCGCCGATGCGTTGCGCTTAAAGACGCGAAATCTTGTCTGGCGTAGTTTTGTAGCTTTCCTACGCTACAAGCTGAATAGAACAGAAAATAATAAGATATTATAATGATAATGCTGGAAAATCTTATCTTGGTTCACTTGCTATAGCAACTCCCTTCAGTAGATCTTCCGGTTGTAACGTCGCTCGTTGAAGTATACGCAGATTTGCTTCTCTTAGACGCCTCTACTCTAAACCACTGAACAATCACTATCTACCCCTCCCCTTCTTCAGGTCCTCCCTACCTACGTCATTTCGGAAGTCTAGCTATGTAATCTCAGGATTGAGCATGACATACTGTACAACACCTAATGTATTCGTGCGGGTCTGTGCTCAAATTCCAGCAAACGAGTATGGGAAAAAGCACAGACCCGTACGAATACCTTTGGCGTTGTACTGTATCCATTCCCTTGGGTTTCCTAGCCAGACCCCCTAACTGGACAGACAACTGGAGTTCGATATGAGCTAATGGTGAGGAGATCATTGGTTCGGAGATATGACTTCGTTCTTGTTGAAGGGAGCGCGGGCTTTCCTTGGGGACATAGTGGCGCTTTGCGCCCAAATCACAGTGTTTCTCCGCGGGGTTGTCCGGCTCCCCGAGAGGCTCAGGTTGGCCGGTGGCTCAGGCTATTGACCGCCACCGGAGCTGAGCTTAGAAAGCTCAGCTTGTCACGACTTTGGGGGTTGCCCCTGAGCCTTACAAATACTGTTCGTAGGCCCGTAGAATAGTGTAATTATTCAATTGATTCCATATACTGTATTTACTGTTGAGCTTCCTGCCCGTTGTGCCAAAGTGGGATATTTCGGGTACCGGAGAACACCATGCAATATTGGGTGTGTTGGAGATTATGGGGATGATCGGGGATTTGCCAAGGAAATAGACCTGTTTTGAGGATGTTTCCCTGCACTTCTCATTGGCCATGTTTTACTATAGCCAGCTCAGTAAACAGCTGACTAAATAGCGGCCGGAACTCAGGGTTTCGGCCATTCCCTAGAAATCACCTATAAAAGCTACGTAGAACATTAGAATAGCCAGATATTTGTCGGTGCTGCTAAGGAGAGTGATTACGGTGATCGGAGAGACCCATACGATTTTGGGTGAGAACCTCCGAATCCACGAATCACTTCTCCAAATCTCTAAACATCACGTGAGGTTTGTAGTAGTCACCGTTTACATCTCTCCCATTAACTTGATCCTCTTGTGGAATGCAGTACTGTAAATATGACAGTGTGGTGTCTTTTAAGGTACTGTATCTTTCTTATAGCGTAACTTCGACAGTACCAAACTTATTACAGTAATGGTTTTGGTGCTGTTAGTAGTACCCGTACTCTTCTGAGCGTCGCCGCCGCTACCCCATGTAACGAACCAGCTCCACACGTCAACTCCCAAAAGTGGGTCTAATATCTGCAGCGCATTACACCGCAACGGTCCACGGCCGCAGGAGAGCACAGTGAGCAGGTGAGCAAGGTGAGCCGGAAATCAGTTTGCTTCGTCTAGTTCGTCTTGATTCATCGGGTGCAGTTGTTATGGCCCAAAGTATGAATTCTACAAAACGAATGTACAAAGGGCCTCGTGACCTAGACAGCCTCCAAATCGCTGGAGAATGGGCGCCAAATGCATACTTACCTCAACCCACTCCATTGGCCGGGGCATTCTTTCCATCCAAATCAATGTCTTATGTTGACCTCGTCGAACGGCTCTCTGTCAGTGGCCACACAGAATTGCGGTACCTTCGAAACGAACTACGCCGTGCACAAGGAACATCTCATGCGGAGAGGAGCAGGGCTTCTGTTCTGGAACTATCAACCGACCGGCCTGTCCATAAGCCCTTTCATAACTCAATAGATCTTGAAAATTATCTCTCGAGCTCCGTTCAGGGGCCCCGGAATCGGTTGTACGTCCTAGAAGACATCTCGACGAACTATGTTGAGGCATTTAGTTTACATTTCTCTATAGAGCCATCGTTTTGGGCACGTCACCTGAGAACCACGAATTGGGAGACTAGCACAACTGCCGGCAAGGTCACTCCCTTACCATCAATGAACAAGGGTGGCCATGTATGGAGTTTGGTGTATCTCGAAGCGACCTATCTTGAAGGCGCGAGTTTTGGAAAATTCCACTGCCCTACTGCGTTGTTTGCGGATACCAATCTTTATAGGCAGGTCAACATGATCCAACCTGGTCGCTTTTATGATGGTGTAGCTACAGTCTGCCGGAGAGCATCTTTCTGGTCGCGGACCCACTCTGACGGGGGCTTCGACGGTAAGGGGATTTTTTTTTTCTTTTTCGATGAGAGCGTCGTATGCGTCGCTTCTTGGTTCTCACATTCTGACAAATGCTAGCTTTGATACTGGTTGATCCTCCAATTGGTGCCAATATTTACGTCCATAACGCAATGGGATCGTCGCCAATTCCGTTGTCCATAGATGTCCAGTGGCCATATCAGGGTGGATATACTGACTTTAATACCTTGAATTATAAAACCACAACCAGCTACAATGGCCCTCCACGAACTTCACTATATGATGATCTCATCTATTATCACTTGCAAGACCAGGCTATACGGCCAACTAAAGTAGAAGAGGCGCCACTACTATTGAAGCGAATTCTAGCTGGGCACTGGATGACCTCTGTAGCTTACATTGAGACCTCAGTCTCTATTCTTGAAATCGCAGTTGCACAGTCTCGCGAAAATGACTCCGATGATGGTGCGAGCAGATCTCCTCCCTATCGAGGTTTGAAGTGGCTAGAAGAGCATCTCGTCCACATCTACGATTGGAAACGCAAAGTTTCCCGTTACCTTGACTGGTCGGCCTGTAACCTTTTGGAGTTGAATATCTCCGAGGCAGACTATGTAGATTTGGGTCAGTTGTCGTTTTTCGTTGCTGCGATTTCTATTGGCATACCTAACAAAACCAGAAGAAAAGGACTGGGTCTTTATCAAATACCGACTCGATCTATACGAAAAACGCAGTCGAGACGTGGTCTCATCAGCGGTTGGGCTCCTATCCTTAGTCGAAAGCCACAAATCCGTCGAGGAAGCCGAGTCGGCCCGAATCATTGCCATCCTTGGCACAATCTATCTACCCATTTCTCTGACCGCAGGGATTTTGAGTATGGGGGGTAACTTCATCCCAGGGGCAGGGAAATTCTGGGTTTTTCCTGTTGTAGCGGTGCCATTGACACTGCTAAGCTGTTTCTTAGTAGCGTGGGTGCCAAATCTTATCCAAAACCTCAGAAAATGATTTGCTACCGCTACAAGGGGAGGCTATTGCGGAGTAGCTGCGTTTTGAGGTCTGAGACATGTGTGAGATTTTTAGATCTCTAATCGTACTCAATAAATCAAATATATATACTCGCTGGTAACCAGAATCCGGTGTGGGACAGTATTGGATTGAAGTGGTTGGCCACTTGGATTTTGCCACATTAGCCGGACAACAAACTGGCTGACAGGATGGCGAACACCATCAAGGCGGCTCCGAAACTAGACTAGGTGGATGTAGATGGTGGTTTTCCGCGAGGTCGAGTTCCAGGGGATGGCGAAGATAAGGAAATGGCCGCCGCTGCTCTTCCAACTAAGCGGGTAAAGGGACTAGCTCTTGTCAGTCAATCCGTGGATTATCAAGCTAGTGTTATGACTGCGGTTTTGATACTGGTTTATACTCTCTATGCTGTAGCGCAAATTGCATAGAATGTGTTTGTTTTTCTTTGTGGTTTTTGTTTCTGATTTCGACATTTTATTTCTTCTTCTATAGTAACGTGGTTGTACAGTACCTCGTTAATGACAGTACCTCGTTAATTTTTCCCCTACC
>JPKE01000927.1:0-24929 GCA_000750995.1 Pseudogymnoascus sp. VKM F-4520 (FW-2644) | reverse complement strand
CGGTAAAAATGCGTCGCTCACTGATATGCGTCGCTTACTGATAAACCACGTTAATACATCAGAAGGTTTCAGGATGTTGGTGCCTGATTCTGCCTGATTCTTGGGGCCAGAATCACAATATGCTAATCGAGATACACGTGACCTAGACCCTTTGACCTTGACAGCCTGCGGGGGAGACTATGTATAGCGAATCTATCACGATGATCTAATTGTTTTGTTGCAAATCGCAAAAATTGATCAGTACTGACTTAGCAACGCGCAGTTAAATGCATTTTTGTGGACGGTAAGTTCATTCTCGTTATTGGGATATATCTTGTGAGAGTAAGCATGTTCATCTTAGATGGGCCAAGTTTAATGCGGCTGCATTACAGCCAATTCCTCAACGACCGACAACAGTCGATAAAATAATACATTTATTTAGAACGATTCCCATGTTGAAAATCTGGCAGATTTATACAAGGCCTCATAAAGCCTCAACAGCTGCACCAAAATCTTCTCATCACATGACTTCCCATCATCTCTCTTTCCCGCAACTCTATCAAAGAATCCTCCCATCTGTTTCTGAAACGCATCACCCAGCTTACTATTTCCATTATCTCCCTCAAATAAGACATTCCGTCCCTTCTTCCATTCACCAGCGTCATCTCTCAGTAAGAGCGTCCCAGAGGGCGGATCAGGAACAAGGTGCAGGGTTCCTCTCGTCCCGTAGATCTCAATAGCCCATTCCTCGCAATACCGATTGGGCTCCCACGCTGTAAAATCTAACGTAACGTTGAAATGGGGGTATTCCAGGATTGCGGAGCTGATATCTTCATGGGTGAGAGTCCCGACTGCGACAGTCGGATCGCGTTGAGGTGGGAGGAAGAGATCCGGCATCCAGGAGAAGCCTGTGTGGGGCGGCTGCGGAGGAAGTTTACGGATCGAAGATACCAAGCGTTGAGGCAAGGAGAATAGGTCAATGATAGTCTCGATGGTGTGCCCACCAAGGCTGTAGAAGAAGCCTCCTAGGTTTTTTGGATCCGATTGCCATAATTCTGCTCCTGCGCCACCTGGACATCCGCCGTGAAAGCGGGCTGAAGTGACGCTGCCCAGAATTTTATCCGTAACAATCTGTCGTGCAATCCGCACTGGCTCCGTATAGTGGAGTTGCCAGCCAACTTCAAACACGATGCCTTTGCGCGTGATTTCTTCCGCAAGCGGGAAGAAGTCGGCCGGTTGGCTGGCACCTGGTTTCTCGACGAAGATGCCTTTTGCACCGGCGTCTATAGCACGTTTGATGAGATATGCATTCTCACAATCGTAGCCGTGGATTAGGACCCCATCAAAAGAGAGTGCCAGGAGTTCGTTGAGACTCGTATAGCGATGGCAACCGGTATGTGGCTGCATCCGAAGTGAAATCTCATCGTCCTTTTCATAGTACCCCAGAACCTCTATATCCGTTCTTTCTGCTAAATATTTGTAACGATGGAAGATGTGAGGGTGTGTTGTGCCGAGCAGAATGACTCGTAAATTAAGCATTCTGATTTGGGGCCGACGCAGCCTTGACATGTGATAAGGAAAAATAGAAAATAACGTAAGGACAAAGATTGACAACAATTGTAACGTTAGAATTTGACTTGTCTGCCGAAGAATTGTCTTATTGTGGTGCCTTTCGTCTCCCGTGGGATAGACCCGCTTGGCCTTCTTGAGTGGGTTGGAATCTGGCGGTTTACTCTCACACGTGACAGCTTCGCAACCTCAAAACACCGCTATAAACCCCGAGAAGGTGAATGTTTTCATGTTGACCTCAAAATTCAATCGTCAACTAAATTTATCGTCTGATCCATTTTCATTTAACAGCGCCTCCAATTCGACTGGTCATATAGGGTAGCCAGGGCATCTAAGCAAATCTAGGCGACATTGCAAATTTATAGAACAACAAAGCCAGTTGCAACAGCCAGAATGGAAACCTGTCCACTGGAAACAATCCAAGGCGGTGGTCCATGGTACAAATGTGACCCGCCCATGAACCTCGGCGAAGGCCCCATCTACCGCGCCACCGACTCGACCCTGCACTGGGTAGATTGCCTGTGCGAGCCACCCCAACTGCACATTCTGCACCTGGACCCCTTGACCGGCGACGCGCTTGGTAAAGCGCAAGTTCTTCAACTCGAAGACAGCGTGACTGTCGCATATTTCCGCAAAGGTGTGCCTGGTAGTTATATCTGTGCATACTACCAAGGCGTCGCGTTTATGGACGAGGAGACGGGTAAGCTGGAGGTGCTGAAGGAGATTATCCCGACGAGTCAGAGAGACGAGTTGCGGTTCAATGATGGAGGTGTTGATGCGAAGGGGAGATTTTGGTTGGCGGAGATCGATAAAATGGCTATGGCGTATGGGCCGAATCAGTTGCCTGAGAGCTATGGGACACCGAAGGGGAGGCTGTGGAGGTATGATCCAGATGGGAGCTTGCACTTAATGGACAGTGGAGTAGTTTGTGGGAATGGGCTGGCATGGAGTCCAGACAATAAGACCAGTAGGCTTGTATACTGTGGTACCCCAGGAACGAGCTGACTTGCACAGTGTATTTCAATGACTCAGTTGCTATGGTGGTTTTTGCTTATGATTTCGACCTGGAAAGCGGAAATATCTCTAAAAAACGGTTACTCGTTGATCGGAGGACTTCCTACGGAGAGCCAGACGGCATGGTTGTCGAGTAGGTTCAATTATTTTATACGGGCTTGCCCAGTTACTAACTTGTAGCACAGCACTGATGGCAATCTCTGGATCGCAGTCTTCGCATCTCATCGCATCATGGTGTTTGATCCTAATGGGAAGCATCTAAAAGATATCGTTGTCTCGTCGTACAATCCTGCTTGTACAACTTGGGGAGGCAAGAACTTTGATATCATTTTTATGGCAAGTGGCAAGGACAAACGTCCAAATGCCAGCCCTGACGATGATGGTGGACACATGTTCAGGTATAAGCCTGAGACCGCGCGGGGGATGGCGAAGTTTGAATTTGCAGGTTGAGATTTCCTGACTTTTGAAATAGCAAATTCAAGAATTCTTATTGTTTCACCTATTTCTTTATCAAACTCCGTGCGCCACTGCCAATATCCTGTGAACACAACTTCTGAACTAGAGAGCGTATAGGTGCCGCGCGACAACAGCAATGCTCCGAAACTTTTTGAACTCAAATTTTGACGCGGTACTATTGATTTAATTCTTTTCAATTACATACAAACAGTATTCTATAAAGACCTACATGAGACACATTCTCATTTCTCTCTATCTAAGATGGCCACACACTCAATTTCTACATCCGTGTTCAAAGGCAACGTCTTCACAGCCACGCACCTGCACTACATCAGTTTCCTTCCCGAGTTATGATATGAGATGACATGAAAAAGAGACACTCACGTTCTGCAAGGCTTCACATCTCCCCAGTATTGCAAATAGATTTCATTCATCTTTGCAAAATCGTCCATATCAGCCAAGAACACATTGACTTTGACGACATGGTTGACCGACGAGCCAGCAGCTTCAAGCACCGCTGTCAGGTTTTTGATGCATTGGTGCTGAATTTAATTCATTAGTCAACCTGTCCTAAAGAGTTCGAGGATATCTCAAGACATCAAGTCATGGACGCCAAAAATGTTGACCTACCGTATGAGCCTGAATGTCTCCATCGATGATCTCCATGGTCTCGGGATCCATTGGTACGCTACCAGAACAGTAGACGACTCCGTTCGCGACGATTGCTTGAGAGTAGATGCCTGGGAGAGGCTTTGGAGCCTTGGTGGTGAGGACTGGGGTTTTTGACATTTTGGCGAGGTCGGAGTGCGGATTTGGGTTGCTGGGATGAGAAGGTAGATAAATTGGCGGGGATGGCTGATAGGAACATAAGTCTGATCGTATATCAATGTATTTCTCAGGCTGTAGTCGTTCAATAAAATACTTATAAGGCTAAAGATCGACCAGAGTATGTCTTTTCAATCTATCAAAACATCAAGAAAGCCCACGCATTATTCGACATTGCATAATTAAACTTCCACGCATTATTCGACATTGCATATCCAAACTTCCTCCGAACTCATAATCTCTTATCAGTTCCAAAGCCCACGTAAAGTGGGCATATGTGCGACCGCTCGATACCACGCAGTCGACATGTAAAGAGCTGATTTTTTTTCTCTCATCCAAGCTGCTACCTATGTCCCTAATAGTATGTAAGCAAACACCTGCCCTCAACCATTTTCACCACTTCAATCCATCACGATGTCAGCCACTCTCCTCCCGCAGCCGCCGTATCCTCTCCACGAGTCAGTGAAGGACAAGCTTGACCCAGAGTATGTCAATTTCTACAATAAATATATCATCAACAACCAGCAAGTGCACTATCAACCGGTCGAAGCTTCTAGGACCAGCGGCATCCTGATCCCCGGAGGCGGACCGCTCCAGTCAGTTGCAAAGACAGAAGATATTCCTATCAAGCGCAGAGAGACTGATGGCCCGGATATCATCGTGAGGTGTTTTACTCCGCATGGAGAGAAACCTGCAACCGGGTGGCCTGCCACAATATATTATCATGGTGGTGGCTGGGTCTTGGGCGACATCAATACTGAGAATACGGTTTGCACGCACATGTGTTCTCGGGCAAATTGTGTGGTTATCAGTGTCGACTACAGGTTTGTTAACCCGTATCTATTTCTGCAGCATTACTGATAAGGGCTAGGTTGGCACCTGAGAATCCATGGCCAGCAGCTGTTCATGATTCATGGGAGACAGTTCTCTGGGTGCAAGACATCGGTGCATCCCTTCTATCTCTTGATCTCAACAAAATCGCCATCGGCGGATCTTCAGCAGGTGGAAATCTAGGCGCTATCATGTCTCACAAGGGAGCGTCTCGAGGAGCATTTTCCTTTGTCCAGCAGATCTTGATTGTGCCTGTCACAGACAACACCGCAACGACGAGTAACAATCAGTCTTATAAGATCTGCGAATACACTGCTGCCCTACCGGCTGAGAAGATGCTGTGGTATCGCCGCCATTATCTTCCGAACGAGTCGGACTGGGCAGATCCGGAAGCAAGCCCGTTATTGTATGAGGACAATTGGTCAAAGCAGCCTCCTGCGCTGATTCTGGTTGGGGAATTAGATGTGTTAAGGTCAGAGGGTGAGGCATATGGCAAAAAGTTGGATGATGCGGGCGTCAAGGTAGAATTGTACGTCATGAAGGGGATGCCGCATCCATTTTTGGCGATGGACGGGAGTTTGACGGCGGGGAAGCAGGCAATTACGTACATGTGTGAAGCACTCAAGAATGCGTTCTAGGTTATACACTCACGGGATTAGACAGCCATTATATAATTAAAAACAATTTGCTTTGTTATGCCATAATCTGTAGAGCGGAGGTCGGATTTTCTGTACACTCTTAGGTGCTAATCTATTCCTTTTCTTCGTGATAATGTCGCTGCTGGCGCTAAATACCCGCTCTGATGCAGCAGATGCTGTAGAATTACTAAATGATCTCTTTCAATGTATGCAGCAACTGGATACTCATATTGCTTTGCAGCCCAATACTAGAGAATATCAGTAGTTGGCCCTATTCTAGGCTCTCTCAACCACTTTTTCCATTCCGCTTCTACGTGAGATATGCGATGTGCAACGTAACACTCATCGTCTGAATCCTGCTCTCGTACATCCTTAACCGGCAGCATTGCCTCCTTCTCAATACGGATAATATCAATCTCATACTAACGGCTATTATACTTATTACCATGCTTATTAACCACATCGTGAAACTGCTGCTTTGCTCTATTCCGTCGTGATTTCTGTCCGCTGCCAGAACATAGTACCTTATATACTCGATGATTTATACAAAGATCACCAATTATAGCTATGTTTGAATGACTGCTTCTTTGACTCGTTGTCAGAGTATAATAATATTCGAAATTTTGAAGAGCCACAACACAGGCTTGTCCAATTGTTGAATTCTCATTTATGGTTGTCTTCTTTTGCCAGAGTTTCGTTATTATTTTCAGATATTGCGGAATAGCTATATTCAAGGTAGGAAACTTGCTGCTTTGTAGCTTTGTACAAGGCTTCTTGAATATGTTGAAAAAGTCTTGAAGGTCGCTTAGAATATTCTAATCTTCTGCTGTACGAGCTATATCTTTCATACTCGAGTCTAATTCCTGTGATGCACATAATTCTGTGATAGGAACCCAGAGGTTTATCACTAACTCGAGCATATGACATGTTGAATTCCACCGTACAGGCATATCAAGTGATAATTGCTGTTCTTTAAGGCCGTGAGCAACTGCCTGTTTTTGCAAAGCATCACGCAATGCTCTGTGGTTTCGAAAGATATATATATGTCTTCGTAATTTAGCCAAGACGTTTATGACATCGACTTTTGGCTCAAATGTTTTTAAAAAATTTGCGTGGCCTTGTTGAAACCAAGATGCTTGAACATCTACAGCTAGATCTGTTTTCAAAGTTTTGAGAGCCGCTTGAACAGTAAGATTAATAACATGAGCAATGCATCTAATATCGCCGTCTTTCATAGTGAATGTCCATAGTTGTTGCAATGTAGTTTATGCTTTGCTGGCCGCAATCTCAAAATTGTCCAACATCACAGTATTTGCAGATGCATTATCACGAGTAACTGTAAAAACAGCTCCTGTAATATCTATATCATCTGTAACAGACATATGTTCTACCAAATATTCACCGCTATGAATAGACTCTTTTAGATGTATCACATTAAGAAGAGTGGCCTTTTGCTGACATTTATCATTAATCCAATGTGTAGTGATAACCGCATGATCTTGATAATTGCGTGTAGACTATGCATCGGTTGTAAGACTTATTCTACCATCAATGAGAATATGATTCCGTAATTCCTCACGTAGACGTGCTCGATGATAGACGAATTTGTTTTCTAAATCTCGGAACAGTGTCTTTGCAGATACAGTCAAAGTTCCAAGACTTAAGACATGTATCAATTGACGAAAAGAATGACTCTCAACAATCCGTAATGATAGATTGTTAGATACCAAGAAATCTAACAGATGCTCTCGGTATTTTGTGAGATTTGTAGTATCCACAAGCTGCTTCGCAGTCTTTCCTCAAAGGCCAAAGAATGAGGAACCGCTTCGGATTGACAATGTTGAAGCAGATGTTGCATTAGATTTATCAAAATTCTTTAATGCATATGCAACAGATGAGTATTTTTGATTGTAATGCTTCCATAATTGCTCATTGCAGTATTTGATAATAGCTGCGGATATGACGAGTATCATAACAAGTATCACGAGTATCAAAAGCATCAGTATTTTACAAATGGATTTTATTGTGCGGTCTTGGCTATTCTTGACAATCTTGGCAATATTGGCATATACTTGCTCATTTACTCATCTACTCATGAGTAGCCGTGAGTAGTTTTAAAATCTCATGAGTAAATATCGACCTACTTTTTGACGTACGCTGACTCCATGCCGTCGTATACATCTGCCCACTTCATCTCACTTCCCACGTATCGGGCTAAATTTATCCATCTTTGTGCAACGTCCGAGGACTACTTCCTAGTAAAGGCGGTCTTGCGTTGGGTTTTGGGGTCGAGGCAGGGGATTAGATATCTAGAAGGATCACAAAGGCAAGTTGCAAGTATGCACGTTGCTAGTATGTGTAAGATACTATATTAAGTTGAGCACAAAGCTCCTATTTAAGGAACAACTAACTACTTATATAGGCGTCGTGCCAAAGGGGAACAAGAGGAACTTATAGAACAACATGTGGTTTCTGCTCAGTTGGGGATTCGCACGTAAAATGGTACGTAATCCCAGTAACCGACCGAAAACCATCACTTTTGGCAGGCGGAATAGGGGCACAGAACACAGTACAGTATATAGCACAGTATATAGCCATAGAGTCAATTAACTAACTGAACTATCTAATGGTGCCTAAAAACTCCCGAAGCACGTGCCGGCTCCAACACCTGCTGTTCCATATTCTGATAACGTGATTCCTCCACACGTGATCCCGCCTGTGAATTAACCAACGGGGGCGTGTCGTAATACTTTGATTATGGGAACAGAATCCCGTTGCCAGAACACATTGCGATATCAACTGATTTCCTCTTATCTGAGGAGCATATTGTTTATCATTAGTGTATCTTCGCATTTGACTTAAATTTTCCGGCCCCTCCATACCCCTCATTTATGTTGACTGTGTCGACCCTATCAAACGCTTGCTGCGCAATCTTCTAAGCTAATATGCCACGCGCAAGGTGGGTCATCAGCGTGGGGCCAGCGTTCACTATTGAACAGGCCAAAGAACCTAAAAACCGTATATGCCGGGAAACGTCCATAAAGATCGAGAGAATGTATCTCATGATCACGAAATCAACAAGTAGAGAGCATTACAACCGTCACAATGCAGCTCACAATGAAGCTTTTCGTTGGCGCAGCTCTTCTCCTCGCATCCTGTGTCACTGCAGCCAACTATCCCATTACGAATCTTGCGCCGCATCCACGCCTCATGTTGACGCCTGACCGCATCCAGACCGTCCTTCAGATGAACGCTTCTGATTCTTACTATAGTGAGGTCCTAGGGAACTTGACGAAGAATGCAGATACGGCTATTTTGACTGCAGTCGATACTACAGTCTCTGGCTTGGTCGCGACACGCAATAGAGTCGGCACTGCAGCCGGCATATATCTGCTTACCAACAATACCGCCTATTCAGACTGGGTGATCGAAGAGATCCTGGCTATCTGCTCTCTTCCTACCTGGAACGGCACTCAGTTCCTCGATGTCGCTGGCTACGCGTTGGTTGTTGTCCTTGGATACGATTGGACATACAATGCCATGAATTCATCAACACGGCAAACAGTCGAGACAGCTTTGGAAGAGAAGGCTATCAATTTTGCGTTCAGCAGTGCCACTGGAGTTGGCACTTATGGTGCTTGGATCAATCACACCAACAATTGGGCACAGGCCACCCACGGGGTCCTTATCATGGCAGCACTCTCCATCGCAGACAAAAATGCTGATCTTGCAAATCAACTCATTGAATTCTCTTTTCCACCACTCAATACCTCTCTGGAAGGCTACGCCCCGGACGGAGGATGGTATGAGCAGTACAGCTATGGGGCCTATCCGGCTATTTTCCTTACTTTTATGATGTGTTCGCTGGATACCGCTATTGGAAATGACTTCGGAATTTCAAATCTATCTGGACTTGCCAATCTTGGAGACTATCTTTCCTATGCATTTGGTCAGACGGGAGGCTTTGGAGGTGCAGATGGGAGTGAAATATTTGCAAGTCCCGTTTGGCCTATCGGATACCTGGCTCAACGTTATTCCAAGGCGCAGTGGGGACAAGCAATGCTATCGAAATTCACAGCTCAACAAGCCTCGGGATTTCAAGCTCTTATCTTTTATGATTCTAATTTCTTGACACCGGACCACACTTCAGACTTACCATTAATTTCTCACTGGGTCAACATTGCATCAACAACATTTCGAACGTCTTGGACAGAAACTTCCGCATGGTTTGTAGGTTTCATGGGCGGTTTCAATGGACGCTCACATGGCCATCTTGATGCAGGCTCATTTGTCATCGACTACAAGGGGTACCGTTGGGCTGAGCTGCTTGGCTCAGACAGCTACAGTCTTTACCGATATTTCAACTATCCCGAACGCTGGACATACTACCGCTGTCGTACGGAAGGTGCCAACACACTTAGTATTGCGACGACGCAGCAAATAGCTCTTAATTTCGCGAACCAAATTCCTTCATCCAATAACTCTCTGCTTGCCTCTGGAACTTGGGCAAATGGCGGCCATTATGGAGTCGCCAATTTGACGTCCGCATACTCAAACGTCAGCACGCAGGTTCTACGAGGCGTCGCTCTGCTGAATGGCACCCAAGTCATCATCAGGGACGGCGTGACATCTGCAGGACCAGTCGACATCGCCACAAGCTGGCACACCACAGCTGACGTCACAATATCAAGCGACAAGCGCTCCGCAACACTCTCTAATAACCAGACCACCATGATTCTGAACCTGTTCTCCCCCACTGGCGCATACTTTGAGCTCACAGATACAAACCCGTGCAATGGGTACTCGGGATGTAAAGAAATGACCAACGCAGGGATTCGAAATGTGGCGGTGCGACTAGCGAAGATGACGACGTATGCGGATGTTATAGTGTCGTTCTCGGAGGTTGGGCAGGAGATTACGAATTTTACAACGCCGCTGGGGAAATGGAAGAGTTACTGTGTGAGTGACTGTTTTGTGGGGACAAATGTTGATCCGTACTGGTTGCGCCATGCGGAGGAATATTTCTAAAGGGGATAACTGTCGGGTTGGAGACTAGAAAACGTGCTTCAGGTCAAAATGTTAGTTAATCAACGGAATACCTGAAGATGAACACATTCCCCTACCTTCGTGACTTTTGTTTGGACCGAGTCTATTATTCGTGCTATCCACGTAGTCCAGCCAACCTCAAGTCTATCATTTCTATTGATCATAAAATAAACTAGACTTCTACTGTTTCTTACGGCTGATAACAAGAAACTCTCATTTAAATACCCGCGCAAGGAGTGGGCTCAAGAAGAATAACGCCGTCCCTGGTACTCCTTGACTATTCAAATCATAAATTCTTCTATTATGTTCTTGCTTTCAGTCTACCCGTCCACCACAGATCCTGTGCCTCAGATTTTGCTGTTGAACTATTTGTTGGTATTACCTTTATCAGCCTTAAGATCCCTGATTTTTTTACACAGTCCGGATAGTTTTTCATGGCTTCTACTTCGAGACCCCGAATAATAACCCTTACCCATCCCAACGGCTCAGCCGCAACTTTAACCACGTGCGTTCCTCTATTCTTGCATCTTTCCTCCCCTCTCATCTCTTTTTCCCATCCCACACTTCCAACCATATCATAAAAGCAATCTAACACTAATCACCACGCCAGCCTCGGCGCAAATATCATATCCTACAATTCCACCGACAACCGCGATATCCTCTGGACGCAGTACGCCTCCACCTCCTTTTCCCTCAACCCCCGAAATCAAATATAACCACCACTAACCAACCACCCCTAGCCCCATCACGTCCAACGGTGCCATCGCCGGCGGTATCCCGATAATCTTTCCCGTCTTCGGCCTTGCTTCCGACATGCGACTTTCAAACGCAGGACTAGCTAAGGCAACGTTGCCCCATCATGGTTTCGCGCGCTTATTCGTCTGGTGTGTGCTGGAGGAGACAGAGCAGAGGGTTGTATTGAAGCTGGGCGATGATGAGGGGATGGAGGCCGAGAGGGGGAGTTGGGGAGATTGGGGTGATGGGGAGGTGGGATGGGAAGTTGTGTATACGTCAGTCTGATAATTTGCGATGCGGAAGATGCAATTATTGAGTGCTAATGAAGTCTAGTATAACGATCTCCGAGTCTTGCCTGGCAATGGACGTTCGTGTGACAAATTCCACGCCAAGAGAGCGCGCATTCAACATTCTATTTCACAATTACTTGCGCGTTTCAGTACGTCACCATATGCATCTCTTTCCATTCTTCGGAATCGATACTAATGAGACACAGGGTTGCAGCAAATCCCGCATTTCGGGCCTACAGGGCGCGGTGAGAAGGGAGAAGGATGGATCAAAAGGAATTCAACGATGTGATCTAGATGTGGAAGTAAAGGGACGGCTTGATGGGGTGTTCTCTGGTTCCCTAGGACCAGTGAGTGTCAAGGGTGTAGGAGAAGAAAGGAATGGAGGTACGATCCTGACGGTCAAGCATAAAGGATTGTCGGATATTGGTATGTGAACTTCCTCAAGCTCGTGTCTTGTTCGAGGATCGAGAAATGTAGCTAAATTGACGCGACATAGTGCTTTGGAGTCCAGGGGCAAATAGCATTGGTGGGGAGAAGTTTGGGGACGAGCATGCGTGGAGGGAGTTCATTTGTGTCGAGCCCGGACTGGTAGTGAAACCTGTACTGTTGAAGCCAGGTGAGGTGTGGGAGGGTGGACAGGCTATAAGTGTTTCTGACTGATAGTGAAATAAGATGAAGGCTTGAAAGTAGTTTGTAGTTACGGAGCTATAATTGCCAAATAAAGACTACGATGTTATCCCAGCTAACCTCCCCAACGTCTGATATGCCTCTTCCAGCAACGCCCACCTACAACCCTCGAACGCAACCCTTGCACTAACAATCAACCCCTTTGTCCTATTAGCCCCCATAATCTTCCCATTCGTCTGCAACACACTTAACATCCTCGCCACATATTCCTCTGCCGGTACGCCCATCCCATTCTCATCCTCCGCCCCCTCCGTCATCACGCCAAACGCCCACAGCACCAAAATCCCATGATACAGACACCATGGCCTTGGTGCAATATTGTCTTCCCGAGCCCGATACCGGTTTCCAGCGAAAATTGTCTCCTTGACCAGCAGAAGCGAGTGGTTGACCGCTTGCTTTGCCCCTTCATTGCGACTCCAGGCGCGGATCCGCGCCTCCGCTTTTGCGGCTTCGCGCTTTGATAGCTGGCTCTCGAGCTGCGACGAGTCTTTGGCCAGGATGTGAAAATCGGTGATGTTTGTGTGTAGAGTAATGAAGGCCATACGATGTAGGGGGCGGGCGGCTTCGAGACAGGTTGAGTGTTCTGAGGACAGGAGCGAGAAGGACCAGGTACCAATGGCGCGGCTAATCACTTCGATCCAGTCTTCGACAGGCGCGACGGAGCTAGAGGAGACTTTTGAGCCGATTCTTCCGGTTTCGATGCCGAGGGTTGCGCGCTCCCTAGTGCGTAGATGGGTCGTCAGACTTAGGAGGCCGTGGAGAAGAATGAAGCGTGAGAAGTTACTACAGATTGTAGGGACGAGGGTCTTGCCCAGAACGGCTTTTAGTGTTGGGAGAAACTGTGGTGCTTCGGGTTCTCGGCGTGATAGGGATTGCCATTGGTTTGCTGTGGTGCACTCCCATAGACGCTCTACGGAGGGAAGTGGCAGTCGGACATCACTTACGGAGAGAACAGGTGTGTGGCCGAACACTGATGCGTGTTGGGCGTCCATGACGAATGCAAAGAATGCTGTTCTTCTCGAGGACTCTTGCTCAGCCCATTGAAGCCAGGAACATTCTAAAGTAGTGAAATTATTATTGTCCACAGGAATCGGGGAATAGGCTATTCCTCTCTTTATCATCTATAACAGTGTTAATGTATCGATATATTGTAGAGCGAGATGGCTTACAGTAAGTATTGCGCCATGGAAGATATGTGCCATTTCATGATGTTTCTTTGTTGAAAACATCTTTGCTTGAGCTTGGACCAGGAGCAATGCTTGCAAACACCATAGTGGTGAAGGTGGCTCGAAGTGACCTGTCTGTTTCATATTCGTTATCTGGCGCAAGGACCGATGTATGAGAACTTACTTGAAAGATGATCCACCGAAGAGAATCATGTATTCTTTGACCAATATTGAATAGGTTCTCATCCTTTGACAAAGTTGATCCCAAAGTGATGATTGCTATAATCAGAAGTGGTTCCACATCTGTTACGACGAATGTTGGACGATGTAAGATTGGGAAGTGGGGATGATAATTTTCGAAGTATAGATCGTAGCAAGCGGCGAGATTACCAGGGCAAAAGAAAACTGATTGGAGGATTTCCGCTTGAAGGCTATATAAACTTCCAACCACTCGTGATCGAACAGTTCTCCAAGTTCTATCGTTTGTAGTTGATAGCATCAGACTAGATGGTTGAAGGTCTTTGGGCAGAGGCGATGGGATGAGTGAGGTATATGGCACTGGGTCGATTGCAATATCGGCGCTTGATAGTGGACCAGGGATCGGGAGCTCAAAAAACCAGTCCAAGTTTTCAGGTAAATCATCGATATTTGCTGAGCCATCGAAGAACACAGTATCAGGTCTATCAGGTGGGGATGCGTAATTGAAGTTGAGGTCTGTGTTAGATGTGCTAGCATCGTAGTTGTTGTCGACAATAACCGAATCACGATCAACAGGAACAGAAAGGTCATTGTAGTCCTCATGTTGAGCGTCCCTTGACCGATGAGGATAGAAAGTGGGAGTTCTAGGGGTTTGAATTTCCTCATCTGGAAAAGCTGCGCCATCCTCAGTTAAAGTGGAATCCTGAGGTTGAGTCTCACTCTCTCGATTTTCTGTTTCTACAACTCCACCAACATTCCTATACCACATGCCCTTATCGTGTCTGGCTTTGTGTCTCTGATACAAGTCTGGCCGAACAAACTTCTTTGGGCATCGAAAGCATGCAAAGACCTTGATCGGTCGGTCTACAAGAAGAGTAAGTCACGAGACCTGCATTACTTATTTCGCAACGGTACTCACGGTTCAGTCGATGTCTTGAGAGATGTTCAGAGCGAACAAATGCCTTACTGCATCCAGCCTCAGTACACACGTATGGCCTCTCCACGCTGGGAGAGGCGGGTGAGGGTGAGCCACGCATTGCTGTAGTTGTTATCCTAGCTGAGTTGGTTCGAATGTAGGTCTCTTCCCCCGAGTTTCTGAGTGTAACCTCACGTCAGCTAATGCTTGTCATCCAGTTGAAGGCAGGTTACGGACAATTGGTGATGACTCCGAGATGAACCAGGTTGTGAGCCGGATCTCGTATGTCCATCTCCTTCCTCAATCTCAACACCCTCATCTACTATCAAGACACTCCTTGATGCATCCATCCTATTGAACTCTCCGAAGCCTTCGTATGATGAGGACCCGAGGCGGGCATTGTTGGAGCCGGCACGTGCTTCGGAGTGGTGATGCCGGGCATGTCCGAGATATGCTACGCATCACCACTTGCCCCGTGCCTCAGCTGGGTTTCGGACCCCTAGCTGAGGCTTTAGGTAGGCTTACGGCCGGCCTACATATTGTACGTAGGCCCCATTAGATAGTTTAATTAGATAGTTGACTCTATTGCTATATACTGTGCTATATACTGTACTGTGTTCTGTGCCCCTATTCCGCCTGCCAAACTGATAATTTTCGGTCGGTTACTGGGATTACCATTTTACGTGCCGAATCCCCAACCGAGCCGCCAAGCCTCCAACAGGCATTTCACATTCAGCTCGTCACATGACCACCGTCGTCCCTACAACTCGGTTGCGGGGTGCTGCTCGCTTCTATCATTTTCGCGTTGCCGCGCGTCGCTCTAGATAAGATAAGGAATAGGTGCAAGCCTCATGGCCATTTATAGCAATATCGCTGTCGCTTCTTGACATCTCCCACGTAAAGAGTGGATCTGGAGATATCAATTCTCGGACTTTAGCCATATATCGTAAGGTGGGCCAGCGATAAGAAATGAATGGCCGGTTGACGGAGAATTTAACTGACAACTGCCCGACTCCGCTCCCAATCAACCCCATTTCCCCACGTTGTGGTTCACGATAACCACACCACCATGTTCTCTGAAGCTCCCAATCAACCCCATTTCCCCACGTTGTGGTTCACGATAACCGCGCCACCATGTTCTCTGAATATTGGAAGATGCCCACGCGGCAAGAGCTTGGTGGTTTTCTTCATTCATAGATATTGATCTAAATACTAATGCCGATCATCTATTAGTAGGAGCGATACCTCGACTCATTTGCCTATATCATCAGCTTCTACCCCTTCGAACAATCTTAAAAGGGCAGGAATTTGCCATCTCATAAAATTAATCATGGATTCAAAGGCAGATTCCAAAACGTCACAGTTAGGGAATACTCTCCAACCAACAGACACCAGTCACATGACAGAGTATATCGACGCAGAGCCTCAATACAAGAAGACATACACGCGCTACAACTCTCCATTCTGGCAGATTGTAGTTGTCAGTTTTGTAGCTTTCGGGTTTGTGCCTCTTATCCATGGGACCAAATATATTCTAATGATTTGGATAGATGTCCAGGCATGTACAATGCTCTGAGCGGAATTGGAGGAGGGGGTCAGATTGACTCCACTACCCAAGCAAAGTCGCACATTGCTTTGGCCTCAATCAGCGCTTTTGGCAACCTGTTCGTCGCCCCAATTGTCACTAACATTATTGGGCCTAAATGGACGCTGTTCATCGGAGGCATCCCTTATGTGCTCTATGCTGGCTCTCTGCTATGCTATAGTCACACGGGTAGTGTCGCGTTCGTTGTCGTGTCAGGCGGCATTCTCGGAATGGGTGCATCACTGCTTTGGATTTCGCAGGGTGGAATCATGGCTGGATACCCACTTCCATTCCAGCAAGGACGGATGATTGGTGTCTTTTGGTTCATCTTCAAGTTGGTCTCTCAATCCTCTCTGATACTTATCTCTGACAAGATTTCCAGTTTGGGCGGCTTCCTCGGATCTATGATCTCCTTCGGCTTAAACTTCAACTCTTCTTCGGGGACTGTTTCAGACGCAACCTACATCGCTTTTATGTGCATCATGGCTGGCGGCTGTTGCTGCGCTCTCCTCCTCCTCAATCCCTATGACGTGATCCGAGAAGACGGATCCCGCGCCGCGGTGGCCAAGAAACCTTCCGTCGTCCGCGAAATGAAAGCCACGTTGAAGATTTTCTTGGACTGGCGCGTCATCTCTCTCATTCCTTTCTGGTTTTCCGCCAACTGTAAGTCCGCCCCGTAATCAACTCTTCGCAAGTTAAACTAAGAATATAAGACTTCTACAACTACCAACAAAACTCCGTCAACGGCAAGCTCTTCAACATTCGCACCCGCTCCTTCAACGGCGGCATGTATTGGCTTGCCCAAATGCTCGCCTCATACCTCTATGGTATGTTCCTCGACAACAAGTGGCTCGGCCGGCGCGCCCGCGGCATCGGCGGCTTTGTCATCGCCGGCATCTTCGCGATGGTTGTTTGGGGGGGCGGTCTCGCGCTGCAGCTTCGCCGCGGCCCAAGTAGCAACTACTACGCTCTCCGCGAAATGGACTTGTACGACTCTGGGTCTAAGTACGCTGGACCGTTCATCCTGTATTTCGCATACGGCGCTTTCGATGCCGTCTGGCAGACGCTGGTTTACTGGACGATTGCATATTTGGCGCATGAGAGCCCGGAGCAGGCGGCTAGGTATGTGGGAGCTTTCAAGGCGTTTGAGGCGATGGGGAGCGCAATTGCGAGTAAAGTGAATTCAAGTAAGACGGATTACAATATTGAGTTTGGGCTGGCCTGGGCATTTACGATGTTTGGCTTGCTATGTGCAGTGCCGTTCGTGTTGAGTATGACCGATGCACCTGCGCATGCCGGGCAGGAGTTTGTGAAAGTGAATGAGGGGGGGGATGCGTTGAAGCAGGTGGATGAGGATGGGGAGGTGCATGTTATTAGTGATATGGAGGAGAAGAGGGCCCATCGTTAAGGCTCGAATTGGCACCTGCAGTGAAGGTCAATAGAGAGGTACTTGGGACCGCACAAGGTTTTTTTTATAGAGCTTAGGAGGTAGAGAGTTTGTTTGATTAGCTTTGCGATGGTCGCAAAGACTGCATACCTCTCTTGTCTTTGGGGGAGCTTTGTTTATTTTCTTGGAATCACACTTCCTGTTTCCTTCTCTTGCATAGACAGTTTACGAAACAATCAAATGCATGATATTATATTATTGCAATACAGTGATTGAATACATCACTGTGGCATGGAAGTTTTTATTGTTAATGCACTATTTTTATTGTAACTGTCTACGTGAGCTTGTTTATGTGTGCCCCTACGTGGGCTTACTTATGTGTGCCTCGGCTCGTCGGCTATTGAACGGAGTGAATGTTCTGGTATCCGAACATTCACCTCCAACATATATTAATGGATTCATTATGCAGGGACACGTTTTTGATCTGCCATGGCCATCCTATCTGGCATAAACTTCTAGAAAGCACATACCTAGACCAAATATTAATTTACACGAACTCAATTGCGTTCATCCCATCCAGATCCTTAATAGCATAATCTCCTATGCCCCATAATATAAAGCTGTAGATATCTACACATCTACAACAAAAGGATGTGTGGCAGAAGCGCAAATTCTTACGTGGGATGAAAGTGGGATGGTTACTTTCCTCCAAGCGATAACGGAGTCAACCCCGCCATGAGCTCAGCTTAGCTCCGCCAGTCGATATCACATATTGCTCCATTCTGATAGCGATTTATAATGACTGATCGGGTACATGATATCAAGCATCCTCAAGTCGTTTGCGAAAGTTCGATTTGAGAGTCATTAAAATCTTATTTCTCTTCTGCAGTGCCACTTTTTGATTGCTGTTGATTTAGCAAAGTCAGGACTCCATCCAATTTTAAAACAAAAGTCCACATACTTCTAACAAGAAGCATCAAAATGTGCGAAGTTTTCTTCATAACCGGTATCCTTCCCCTTACCCTCCACCTTACACTCCCTTGAGCTTAAGCTTACAGCCCAATCCAGGAGCAGGATCAGGTATCGGCCGGGTGACAGCGCGGTACCTGCTCAGCCGTGGCTACCGCGTGTTCCTGACCGACTCAAATGCTGCCTTCCTCGAAGACACGTGTACGTCACATCTGCCGTCTGTGTTAGGGGAAGACAAGAAAGCCAATTTCAAGTGGCTGAAAATGGACATCACAAAGGACGAAGACGTCGAGGCCGCAGTGAACATGTGTGTGGAGGTGTTTGGCAAGTTAGATGTTTTGATGAATAGTATGTCCCTATTCCATATCCTAATTAGCGTTGTTCAATATATTAATGGACCTCCCTCTCAGACGCCGGCATCAACGTACTCCTCTGTCTCTTCCCCTCCTCTCCCTACTCTCTTCTAACTCCAAAACCACAGAGCCAATATTTCCGCGCCGGAATCCGCATGGACCTCGTCCCAATCAGCGACTTCGAACGTGTCCTCTCTGTCAACCTCGTCGGCACCTACAGAGTCTCTCGCGCTTGCATCCCGCACCTCTCGCTCTCCCCAGCCGGGGGTGTGATAGTCAACCTGTCCTCCTGCCGCGCGACGCAGCAGAGCCCGCACGGCGAAGCCTACGCCGCAAGTAAGGCCGGGATTAATGGGCTCAGCATGGCGATGGCGCTGAGTCTGGGCCCGAAAATCAGGGTGCATGCTCTAAGTCCGGGGATGGTAGATGTAAGGAGTGAGAGGAGTGAGTATTTGCTCCCAGATAAGGAGACGCTGGTGGGGGATTTAGAGAGGGGTTTTCAGAGTGAGTTTGCGCCGGCGTGGGGGTTTGGGAAGAGTCAGGATGTGATGGAGGCCCATCCTGTAGGGAGGGTGGGTAGGGGGGAGGATGTGGCAAAGTGGGTTGAGTTTTTAGGGGTGTTGGAAGGGGGCTTTACAACTGGTGGTGTAAGTGTATCTTCTCCGGAGAAAAGGTACGATCTGATTTAGTACATGGACTAACTAGAGTAGGAATTCATGGTTGATGGTGGATATTCAAAGGTTCTGGCATACCCGAAATGAATAGACGAAGTATGCAAATAAAAACGAAAGAATATGGAAGGGGTCACAGAAGTTGATATTATAAATAACATACCGATGGCCTTGTTACCTACCAGCAGATAAGGTCGGACTACTCGCCAAGGCAACACCTGTGGTGTCGAGGGGGCAGTCGAGGCGCGTGGTGTAGCGCACCATGGAGGACGGGTCATCGAAGTCTTCTCCGGTCTTGGCTGCCGCATTCGCGATGGAATAGTGCATCGTACGTTCAAACACCAAATCCGAGTCCTCAAGAGAATCGTCTTCAAAATCTATTGTTATTTCAGACTGCAGACTACTTGTAGATCTACTGACCGGCTATCATGGCCTCCATCGTGAGATGAGATAGTAGATGTTGTGGCTAGATGACTCCCTCCCGCTCATATCCCGTTGAGCATTCCACCCAAGAAGCACTGCATCCCATTCGCCTCAAAACCTCATAAAACGAACCCAAAAAAAAAAGGACCATGTCAACAAACAAGGTCATACCACCTCTTCCATCTAGGCCACTCCTCCCTCTCCTCCCTCTCCGCCTTCAACAGCCTGTCCAGATTCAACTCCCGCATCCCTGTCTGGAGATCCATATCCCTCGCCTTCCACACCTTGGTCTTATACCGGCACTTATAGCCCCCATACATGACCAGCACGATCGGGACGGCCAGGTACGCCAAAAAAAAGCTCTTCATTTGCCCCGTCACACCGATCTCGCCGTAATTGATGGGCCACGCGCCCGTCCAAAACTGTGCCGCCAAGACCAGCACGTTGAAGATGAATCCCACCCAGCTCCCCGCTATGCCCGGCTGCGACACGAATGCTAGCTCGTCGAGACTGTGGCCCTGCAACGCCCAAGCACGCCGAAACCGGATGTGCGAGAGGCAGATGGAGCCCCAGGTAAAGATGCTCGAGAGGCCGGAGAGGGCGAGCATCCAGCTCAGCACCGTGCCCTGCTGCCCGCTTTCGGTAGCGTAAGCGATAAAGCCCAGGGCGCTGGCGATGGCGATGGCGACAATGGGACGGCCTTTGCGATCAACGTAGCCCAAGATCTTAGGTGCGTGGCCCTGGTCAGCCAGCGCAGCTAGGGTGCGGGTACTGCCAAAAACGGCGCTATTGCCAACGGATAGTATGGCGATTAGGATCACGACGTTCATCACGGAGGGTAGGATGGTGATACCGGCGTCTTCAATGGCGATAACGAAAGGTGAGGCGGTGGCGTTGGCGTTGGCGGTGCCTTCGTTGAGAAGTCGCTCGTCGTCATGTGCCACCAGGAGACCCACAACTGTCAAGCTCACGATGTAAAATAAGGTGATACGCCAGAAAACCTGCTTGATGGCCGTCGGTAGGCTCTTCCTCGGATTTGCCGTCTCCGCCGCTGCGAGGCCTATTAATTCCGTGCCCGTGAAGGCGAATGCGGCGGTCACGAAGACGGAGCAGAGGCCCTTGAAGCCGTTGTTGAACGGACCCGGCTCGACCCAGAATTTTCCACCGATGTAGCCGCTGTGGGGGTTGCCGGCGCAGTTGATGATGATGCCGAGGATGATGAAGCCGATCACCGCGACGACTTTGACGAGGGAGAAAAGAAACTCGGCTTCGCCATAGCCTTTGACGCCGAATAGGTTTATGGAGATAATGAGAACGAGAAAGATGGTGACGAAGATGGAGCGGTGGAGCGTGTTACTCCAGAAACCGATAGTTACGCTGGCGGCGACAATTTCGAGCGGGAGAATGATGAGCCATTGCATTGCATAGCTTGTGTTGTTAGTAACCTTCACCACTGACAAGTCAACGCATACGAGACTTACGTCCAGCCCATGGCGAATCCCCATGCCGGATCAAGAAATCTCGTTGAAAACGCAGAGAAAGAGCCAGCTACCGGATATAAGACGGCCATCTCACCTAGAGCATGCACTGTACAAAATAGCATGCCCCCGATAAGTGAGAACGCGATCAGTAATGATGCTGGCCCACCCTCATGCAGCATCCTTCCACTCGCAACAAACAATCCTGTTCCTATTCCCAGTCAGCCTCTACCATTTCTCGCTGCACTTCCATCATAGCATCCCAACTCACCAATACTCCCTCCAATTGCAATCATCTGCAGATGCCTCCCTTTCAACTTTCTCGCCAGCGCCGTGTTCGCCGTCGCTAATACCGCCTGATGCGGGTCGAGGGCACCATCGTGGTTATAATGGTAAGTGGAATTAATAGCCGCATTTATGGTACGTCGATTCGGGTCCCTCTTGAAGCTATCCACGAACCGCTTAGCTAAACTCTGATGCCGCTCCCTGTCATCGCTATACCAGGGCTCGCCGCTGGAGAAGTGCGTTGAGCTGTCGTAGTAGCCCCGCGAGTTGGAGGTGAGAGGGGAGGGGTTCGAGAAGTCTTCGGGGTAGTCATGGTGCGAGTGGAGCGAGTGTGACTTAGGCATCGTGAAGGTTGGCTCGATGCAGGCTAGGAGATGGTAGTAATGCCTTGAGGGTCTTGGGAGGGAGTTTGTAAGTTCAGCTACGCGGTGTGTATTAGGTGTATGTAGTCGGCTGTGACGCCTAATATATGTGTCAAGATGTCGAATGGAGATCAAGAGACTCAGTACATGCAAAGGTAGACGGTGGTAGATATGGTAAAAGGGCTAATTCTCCGAAGTCGCATAAGGAGTCGAGCACAACCAAAACGGCAATTCCTCTGTCGCTGGGTTCGCTGCAGCAGAAATTGGTCATTCTGTTCGTTGTGCCGCTCACGCATGAGCTCTGAGACGTCTGTCCAGAACCACCTTCTACTCGTCGAGAAGAGTGTGAACAACGAACTGCTCGTCGTTGAAGTAGATGTAAGAGTCGTACAGGTCGTATCATAAGTTCTGTCAAATCAAAGCTACAGCTCTTTGCAATCCGCCGTCGTCGATACCAGAAGGAGAGGGAGAAAAGCGATTTGTGAGATACACTGCGCCCTGCGTTCATCACTAGTGCATTACGTCACTCAAGCCAGCATTGTAAAGAGACGGGATCCCAGGAAAATCGCCTGTCATCCGCAAAGGCGTTGTCCTTAATTCTCCAAACCAAGGTCCCTACGATGACATCAACACGAGCTGCACTGGTGCCAAGCTCTTCCGCGTTTCTTAACGCACCTCAGTTCCGGAGAATCAGAGCACTTTAACTGAATCATTCCACTTCCCATTTCATGTGATTTATCCTCTGCCTAAGCGATCCGGATATCACTGTCACTCTTCTCTGTACCTTAACAAGTGACGAAGATACCAAAAACCAACGATGCAGGAAGTTTAAGTGGTTGGATTGAGGCGTTGGAACATTGTTCGCTTTCGAGGAATAAGAGCTGCCGCTGTTAATGTTTGCTGCCAACGGATGACTGGTTCAAGACTTCCTTAATCCTAACCCCAACTTCCAACCCATCTTCTTTGAATCACTCTCATCTGCTCTACTGACTTTCGAACTCGATTCGCTTGTGCCGGTGAACGAATTATAGGTTGGGGGTATTATCAGTGGAATCATGAACTCGCCAAGAGAACTGGATGATCCGGCGCTAATTCTGTATTCGGTGAGGGAATCGTTATTTTCCTTGGCACGACTCGACGAAGGTGACGGGTAAATAAATTTCACGCCGCGCTTCAGCGCAGCAGCAAGATGAGAGCGCTGCACGGGTTGATGCGAATGTGCGGAGTTAGAAGTTTGCGCGTCACGGCTCGGGCCACTACTTGAGGTGGAGCCATAGCCTATCTGGGTTGACGCTGCGGGAGGCATAGGTGTAGAATCCGGTGTAGTTATAATCGATATATCTTCTACTGATGTCCAAGGACCAGTATAGGTGCTGAAACCTCGGGAAACGGAGTTCAGAAATGAGACCAGAACACTCTCATCCATCAGCTCGTACACAACCATTATGGCACTATCGAGCTGCAGCGGACTCGGCGGTCTAAAGTGATTTGGGGATGATAGGAGACGACCTCGGACGTCACTGGGAAGATTGACTTCGCGGGGGCCATTTGGCGTGATGTAGGTATCTAACAGCTTCTGCCATAGCATGCGAACATACTCGCACCCTTCGGTCGAAGCCATTATCGTCTCCTCTCCGCAGTTTGCAAGTAGCGTCTCATAATGCTTCCGATATAGCGTAGCATCCATTGTAAACTCCAGATTCTCTAAGCAGTGGTTTTGTGAAAGGTAGGCCGTAAAGGCGCTTAGAGTCCATGGCGGTGGCGCTGAGTTTTCGAGGATTTCTTGTAGTGTCGGTCTTCGAGGACTATATGGTTTCGCAGGTATGGCAAGGCTCAAAGGCCTCGATGGCAGGTGCTTCTTAGATGGTATGAGTTCGTCCTGTACGACCGTGGAACACCGCGGCGATGAAAACGATGTGGCTGTTTCTAGGTGGACCAAATGTTCTTTCTGTCTTTTCGAATTTCTCATTGTGATCTGGAGGAACTTCGCAAATTCCTAGCCAATGTTCGCGATACCTGAACCTCTATCAACTAAGCAACACACGGAGAGTTGAGAGCAATAGAAGCTAACAAGTATGTAAGCGTGGCTCAGCCAGGTCCTATATACATCTCACGGTCGAGGCAGACGTCTTGGACCAGTACTATTCTCCCATGATGAGCTGCTTTGAGTGACTTCAACAAGGAGAGATGAAGGGAATTGTTTCCATTAAAACCGACTGTCGAAGAAGGGCTTCTTAAGTAGAAGTTGTTGTAAGGTAAGAAGCCTAGGCATTAGCATGGCTTAATAGGAGATGCTGGTATGACTAGGTTCTACGACTTCGAGTTTACGCTGCCGAGGATGACGCAATCCTTGTATCATATCCTCTGCCGTATGATAGACACAGCACAGCATCCTCTATCGCACTTGGGAGACTAGACGATAAGGCAAACGAATAAGCTGCGCCTAGACTCACGGTGGGGCTCAAAGTCGGTGTATGGGGCAGCCAGGCCCCACATCTCCACTCAATATGACCGGACCGCCTGCTCACGCACGGCTCACGCACTTGGACCACATACGTTTCTTTGTGCTTAGACCAAGCTTGGCCTTTAAAGAACCCTCAATATACTAGATATATGTTAATTAACTCTTGATAGGAGGGGCTCGCTGATCATACACCAGCAACATCACTGGCGATGTTCTTATCAATCTTAGATTTTGTAACGCGATGATAGCCAACATATCGGTGCCACATATTAACAACACTGTGGGCTATTGGAAATTCCTCAATTCGACCATATCGCGATGAAGCATAGTATTCAACAAAGTTTTTATACAGAGCGCTGTCATGTTGTAGCGATGACTCTATCTGTATACCCTTTGCAGCAAGAAACCTAATATGTCCGTTAGTAGCACTTACACAGTGTCGAGTCTTTTACACTAATCCTTTGATAGCAAACATAGAGAATAATAGCAGGACACACGCCAAAACAAAATTTAGGCAGCTTCACACCACATCCGTGACGTTCTTGATAGTACTGAAACCACTTGATTGTATCCATTTTGTTGGTATTCTCTACAGCTAATCC